>CAMKVN010001028.1:0-21349 GCA_946474995.1 Funneliformis geosporum | reverse complement strand
TACTATAATATGAATCAAAAATCTCATTTTTTGTTAAAAGTCCCCGGAACCCATTTTTAATAGCAAAGCTCCCATATTAGCAGAAGAAATTTTTGTATTAGGACAAATTGAATGTATAAAACTAATAAAACTAAATACTTCAATAATAGTGAAAGAATGTTGATTTATTATAATACAATAAATATGTTTTGTAACTATTTTATTATTATGTATAATAATTTATAAATTTTATTATAAATAAATTAAATAAATTTATGATAAAAATAAAGTAAAAAAAATTTAAAATTTACTTTTATATTACCCAACATCTTTGTAGTACTTAAACATTGTTTTTGATTTTTCCTATTTATATAAAATGATTCTTCAAATATTTTGATAAATTAGAAATACTACTTACAATACATTATGATAAATATTAATAAAATATTTATTTGTGCATTCTTTATAAAATATAATTATTAGGAATACTAATGATCACAATTATGATCGGTTATAACTAATCATAACCATAACTTTGAAGTATTAGCTATTTTCTGAATTTGACATTATGTAAATCTTCATTCAAATTTATTTTTAATTTATTTTAGATAAATTTTTTAAAAATATTTATTATTATATTACTATAATTTAACTTTATATTTCTCAAAAGGTTCTGATTAGAAAACAAGAATTTTAGAACATATTCAATAATTAAATCCAAGTTTTTCAATACCTACTTTTTCTAATTCTATGTTCTAATTCTTTACTATATAGATTAAACTAATATATTTACTTTTGATCTGATTAATATTATATTTTATATGTTGTAAATTTGTATTTGCATCAACAGGTCACATTATAGTATAAATTACTAAAGCTTTCATTTCTATGAAAGAACATAAATCTTTAAATACATTTGTAACTTAAAATATAAATAACTTAATTTAAGCTAATATTACTTTGATAAATTAAATCAAATACCCTTATGCAGAATTATATTAGGTTTAAATTTTCATAAAATTATCAAAATACTAGTAATAAATCAGTTGAGAAGTCCTTCATATAGGAATTTATTATCAAATTTTATATTAAGAATCTGATTTTATTCTTGATCTTGTTATTTAATTTAATAATGTAATTTTATAAAAATTAAAAATTAAATTTTAATTAAATTATAATTATAAATATTAAAATTATATTTTTATTTAAAAATAAAACTTATTTATATTTTTAATATTGATGCTAAGAATTATTATTGATTTGTCATGTAGAGTTTTTTTCTTTTAAATAAAATAATCCTTTAATGAAGCTAATGTTTAAAGAATTTTATTTAAAAAGTTTATTTTTTTAGAATTTAGAATTTAAAATTTCTGTGGGAGCTAAATATTTAGATTTTATATAAATTGTTTGTTTTTCAATAATTTAATAGCGGAAGTAATAGAAGTCTTTTATATGAGAGTTACCTATTCATTTCGTATTAAAAATTCTTATTTTAAAAATTAAACTTTATATTTTTTATATTTGTGCTAAGAATTATTTATTATCTTGCAGAAGAGATTTGTTGTGAAGAGTTTTTTTTCTTTTTTTTATAAAAAAAAAACTCCTTTAATGAGCTAAAGTTTAAAGAATTTTTTTAGAAATTTATCTTATCTTATATATAATATTATATGAGACTATATGATTTTTAAAACATTAAAATTATTTAATATAAAAGAACTTGAAAATTCAAAGAATTTGTTCTATTACTTAATAAATTTATTCCCATTTTTAAAACAAATAAATTGCCCATTGAATGAGCTTGAAAATTCTTCGAAAATTACGTAAAAATACATAAGCCCTTTTTTAATACTAAAAGCTAAGCCCCATTTTAAAATCACATTACAGATCATATGATTTACTATGTTTCATACTTGATTTTACTGGAAACGTTCCCATTTTATGATAAATGGGGCGAAGTGCAAGTATTACAGCCACCAAGTGGGTGGCGAAGAACAAATATTACAGCTCAAATGATGTCATAAAATAAAGTATCAGTAAACCGCTAAAGAAACTGTTTACAAAAGGAATTAAGCTGTACTATATATTTTAAGGATCCGAACGAAATCACCAAAAATCAAATACTAAAAATTAATTGTCATTGTCACCTCAGTGATGGCTGCGTTTAAGGATTTTTATTTTCGGGATTTCGTACAAAATTCATCTAGAATATTTCAAATTAGCTTTAAAATTGGATAAATAATACTATTTGAGTTGGTTATATTCAATAAATTTTTTAAACTTTCTGACAACTTCTTTAATTATAAAAGTGGAAACAAGTTCCTATTGGTATATTATCTCGAAATAAATTAAACTAGTTGGAAGATTTTATTTGAAATTATAATTAATATAAACTTTTTTTTTTAAGAACAAAATCTTTTCGTTATATTTAACAATGGAAGCATTTTCTTTGATTTTTCTATTTTCTTATAATTTAATATTGTTACAACCTGCTATAATTTATTTCCTACATTTGCTTTGTGCTGCGATTCTTTTCTCCGGTATATTTTGAAAATCTTTTAATTTTACTTGCTTTACTTGCGATGTTTAATCATGCTTTAGCTTTATTTTTTTCTTTAGCTTCTTCTTTTAACTTGAATTATTTCTGGAAGTATTAGGTTTGTCGATTTTTTTATATTATATTTTTATTTTATTTAAAAAGTGTTTAATTGCTTCGGGCTGCAATCGAATGATGTTATAATAGAGGGTGGTTATTTTATGTCTCAGACCTTCCTAGTTTTATTGAAAAAATTTTTAATTGAAGCACTTACTGCGTAATCTATCCAACTGTATATTCCTTTATAAATCAATAATTTTTTTTCAGCAACATAGGAAACTAAAGGATAAAGAAATATTTTGCTTAATTATTTAAATTATTTTATTTACTTTTTTTAGCAATTTATGTCATGGAATATTTGGAATATTTTTCATATTTTTAATATCATTTTATTATTTTATTTTTTTTTGACTGGTTGGATCGCTGCAATTATTTTGGTGGAAGTAAGTTAGTATGTAATTTCAAATTAATTTTTTGGTTTTATATAATACTCTTTTCTCTTATTAATAACTCTCTTAAGTAATTTGAAAAGTAGATGGAGTTTTTTCGCTTAAAATATTAATTTTTCGTGTTTTTATTGGAAGTAAAGTAATCTTTGTCGATCTAAACCGTCGAATATTTGTTACATATTGTGGGTGATGAATTATATATCTACTAGTTCGCCATTCGTCATAAGCTTGAGTAAGTAGCTATTACGAAAATATAAAAATTTTGAATTTATCTATAATAAAAACAAGTTTAAACTTACATATTGAATCCAGCAAATCATAAATGCTTCAGTAATATTTTTAAAATATGATGCAAATTCTCCAGTAATCTGCGGCATTTATCATTACTTAAGGCTTCATCAACAATTTTATGCGATGTTTCATTTTGAATCTTATCATTTTCATTCATATCTTCATTTAGTATAACATCATTGAAAAGTCTCCATCAAAAAATTCTTCATTAAAAATATCTTCATTATAAATATCTTCATAAATAATACAATCATTAAAAATTTGATCATTGTATTATTTAGTATCGCATCATTGTTAATATCTGTATTTGAAATTTCATACAGGTACTTCTTTATTCGGCTTTTATTTTCTACTTTATCTTAATAATTTATTAAAGATGAATTTAATGTAATGTTTTCTTTTATTAAATAATACACTTGTTTCATAAATATTTACCACGTGTTTTAGGACATCTTATATAGTTTTGACGAAGATTATAGGAGATATAACAAAAATTTAAACGTTTTGGTTGGAAAACCCGTAATTCGATTTTAATAGCTTAGCTCCCATATATTTTCCTATTATGTTTTCGAGTCGGGTTTTTAAGACTGAGACCCAAATTAAATCAACCTTTGGGTCGGGGTCATACTCGGGTGATCGTGTGATGATCGTAGATTATGAACTTTTGACATAAATATGCTAAAAAAAACTCTTCGAGTAAATTTGTCTTACTGTCCGTAATTAACTTTGAAATTAGTTGTTATTATTTACATTGTCATAAATAAAATTATTTAGTGATTAAACTTGGCTTCATAATATTGGTGATGAATATCATGCCAGCAAAGACAGTTTTTTTATGGTGGAGCTTAGTATCTATTTGCTTCAAAGCATTGATTCTTTGAAGCATACAATTCGTGCATGTATAAGGTTTTAAAGTTAAATTGCGATTATTTTTCGATGATTTAACTAGCTATACAATAAATAAGTTATAAAAAACACCCGGTACTGAAATTCGTTTATCGTCATTAACATTATCTGTTGTTCCGAATTTACCTATAGTTGGGTCGGGTCGGGTTCGACTTGACCCCTTCGGAGCACTAGTAATAAGAGATTTTGTCAAATTTATAAACGCAAATGTTCTACTTATATATACAATGTACATCAAGATTTGTATGACATGAAATTGATATATTTGTATATATATTTGTAAGCTTCTTAAAATGCTTCTTTTATTTCTTTTCCATAATTACCATATTTTTTTTATTGGATCGAAGAAGTTCTAAAAGCACATTAAAAATTACGAATACTTTATAAAAATACAAAAAATAAGTTCCGGACAATGCAAATCAAATCAACTTTAAACAGATTTTGCATTAAAATCTTTACTATGTCATTTTCAAAAAGATTGTTTGTGAAATAATTAGGTAGAACATATATTTCGGCTTGTTTATCATGAAAGAATATATATTTTGTTTGTATTTATAATACAGCTTGTAATTCAAAGTGAAGTTGATTATTACAACGATTATTATTCTATTTTATGGTAACACAATTTCAAATCACGTTTTAAATCGTTTTAATAATAAAATGTTATAAAGTTTTAGATATTTACTTTAAATAATGATTACTAATGATGGAATATGCTGATTAGGGTTTGCCTGAAAGAAATTTTAATACACTTATGGGGCATTACAAAAGATGAAAATTGGCAAGATAAACTTGCTAATAAAAATCATGCAATGGGACAGCTAAAGTTTGTAACATTTATTATAATAGAAAAGGTATTGAAAAGGATCCAAAAGGATATATACTCAATAACAAATGCTGTACGTACCAAAATTGTATTGACAATATATTCCCATTATTTGCAGTACCAAAGAGAAGTGTTGATGTAAATCATTTTACGAGTTATTTCAGAATTCAGCACGAGAAAATTATTCAAATGGAACTTTAAATTTAGTAATTTTTTATGGTTTTTGTATTATTTGTAAAGGTTGCAAATGATTATAATTAGATAATTACTTGACAATTTGTTAATTAAAGATTTTTTTATTATATATTTATTTCCTTTCAAGCTTACTTGATCATTAGTGGCACAGCTTGACCATTTTTAAAATAAATTTAAAAAAAAATAATTTATACTTTTAAAAAAATGTATATTACAAAAATGATTATAGTTTAAAATACAAAGGAATTCATAGCTTCGGTCAGATGTCTTTGACAAATATCCGTACCGGTCATTAACAACCAACCCTAACTTTAACAAACTCAAAATTATAAATGAACCAAATATAACATAAATTTTATGAAAACTAAACTCTATTTTATTTTATTTTATTTATGTACAAGGAATAAAGAAATTGGAAAGTATTTACGAATGTAGATATACAATTTTTTTTATAAAAAAAAAAAGAAATAATGCGCGGAAAATATTAGAATATTGATATAAAATATAATAAATCCAAAAATTTGTTGAGGTTGTTAAGGATACTAAAAATTATCAATCTCGAAAGAAAAACCAAATTCTATCATCAAATAATTAAATGTAATAAATTTCGTGAATGAATGTTATTATCCCAGTGAGAACGAGATTTATGATCTCGAGTTCGGTGCTGGAATTGACGGCATTTTGTCGTCTAAAATAACGTCTAAAAATAATAAATAAAATTAAAAAAATTGAAGTTTTAAAAAGTAAAAAATATATTTCTTATTATTATTATTAAATAAATAAATTACCGGTGCGCAGCCAAAATTTGTCACCCAACTCTGCATGAAATAATCGATCATGTTAAAGATTGGTTGGTCGTATCATAAAGAGATAAGTTGTCAAATAACATTATCGTTATTGACATAATGGAGATATATCTAATTGGACATATAAACTTATGAATTTAATGCATAATGATTAATGCGCAATTGTCAGTATAAAAGAGCTTTATTTGTTGTATAGAAAGTAGGTAATCCACTACTTGATTTTGAAACCATTTTTGATAACTTTCGATAGCAACTGAGGGAATACAGACACAAAAAGCTCACATTTGAGCCGAGAAACTAGCTAAATCCATGAGCTAACATTTGATATTTGTATGAGCTAGCTGTTCGAATCAGGAATATCGTGACGCTGAACGTTTATCTTAAGTTCCTTTCAAAATCTCCTCTCATCAGTCGTTTTCAAGTATTATAGGAGTGTCTCCAGTTGCTGGGGCAGTTAATGAAAGTTATATCTCTTTATCATAGAAATCATGGAATCAGCACTTCCAGGAATTTCTTGTCAAGTGCAAGTAATCGTGCACAGATGATTTTGTTCGATTCGATTAAGAAAATCGAATAATAAAATATTATAAAATTCTTTTCTGTTTATTTGTTTTATTTATTATATAGATATAAAATTAAGCAGTATGTTTTGGATTTAATTAATTTTATTAATAATCGAATGTGGGTAAGTAATAAATGTTTAGTTATTTTACAATTAATTTGAGAAATTCTAAGGAAATTATTTCTCTTCTTCCTGTTGAGAACAACTTTTATATCTAAAATTCAGCAAAGAGATTTGGAGCTCTTTTTAAGTAAATTATTTTAGTGTGGCCAGAATGTCCAATTTATGATGTGGTTTATTTTGATTAATCAAACCCGGCAAATGATAATAGGTCGTATTTCCATATATACTTGCAACACAATCATAAGTTTCATTTAAATTCTTTCAAAAGTCGAACGCATCAGCATCATTAATTCTTCTAACAATTGATTTGAAACATTAAATCTTATTGCTTTTTTAGGCGCATAATTATTGAAAATTGAAACATTCGACGTTGGATTTATTACTTTTAAAAGTTCAACTTTACGTATTACATTTAGAGCTAATTTTCAAAGTGAATATTGTTATATAATGAAATGTAACAATCATCAACGAAATAAAAAATAATATTACTCAATACAATTTCTTAAATAACGAAATTAATGCAAAAACATGTGAATGATGTGAATGACTACATTTAAATTTAATAAATAATATAACGCATTCCCGATAATTATTGTCAGATAAATTTTTCTGATTATAACTTTTTAAAAATCAACCATCGATTCTTTTGAATATGCTTTTTATCAGTTCTACAAGTGTTTTTGCCCAAAACATCTTAAAAACAACCAAGTTTATAAGTAAATTAGTTAAACTATACCTATTGTATGAAAATATTAGTTGCTTGATTTCGCTTAATCATATTTATGCCAGTTTTTTGCTACGATATGCTATTGGATATCTTTGTAATAGCCTCTCCATAAATGTTATAAAGAATGATGGCTTTATTAAGACGACATTATCATCCAGCACGAGAAATTTCAACAAATCGAATATGTGGAATGAATTTATTTAATGTTCTTTTAAAATTTTTAAAATGCTTCCAAATTTCCTAGATTCATTAGGCTCTATTACTATTATTATTCCCAATTCAGGAGTTTGAACGATAACCTATTTGATAACATCAGTTTCTTTATCTTTCAATCACCTTTTGAATAGGTTTAGAAAGGATATTTTTATCTAGTAATATATAGATTCGGGTTTGAAAGATCATTTCAAGAAAATAATCTTGTAATTTCTTACTTAAAATGTAATTATAAACCATGTTATATTGAATATTTTAGTATAGATACAATAAATTAGATGCAATTAACAATCCAAGCCGATTTTTTTTTTATAAATTATGTATATAAAAGCAAGTTAAATACATAAATTATTTAAAATACATCAAAACGTTATATTATTATTCCTTTGTGTTATCAAATTGGACGAAAAGGCACTTTGAAATATGAAGAAATGAATGTGCTCAAAAACTTTGCTTTTACCATTTTTAAACTATAACAGTTAAAATCTACGGCATCATTGATCATTGAATAATGAAGCAAGACCTTTTGAAAGACCTATATGGAGTATTGAAGTCATTTCGATCGAAGAACATTTCTCGTATAATAAATCATTCATCGTTCTCAAATTGGAAAACTATGCTACATGAATTTGTTAGAAATTTTTTATTGGTTCACTTGACCGATCAGTCATGTGCACAAATTAGCTAAGCCAAAATTAGATAAAAATTCCAGTTTCCTGAAACTCTTTCAATAAATACCAATAAATCTTTCCATTTGAATTATGATTTTTATCAAAAAAGGTGAATATAATAATATTTTTTCATTCTTTGTACACAAATTAAAAATACAAATATAAATGATTATCACAAAAATTATGTAAAGATTATTCATTCTATTTCTTTTAAAAAAAAGAAAAAATATTAATTGTCTTGCCTTAACTATATAAAAATTTATTTTTTTAAAAAAAAATTGGTCACTCCAAAATTTAGACAACTGTCAGATGATACGAAATACTTTAATAAGTTATTACCAAAATAAACACAAAAGAGATAAAATAATGAAACGCAAAAAAATTTAAATAATCGAAGTTTTCTTCATAAATATAATAAATTTTATTTGCATTAGTTGCATAAAATTTTTTATGAAGGGAAAAAAATTGTATTTCTACATGAACTTTACAATATATTATGTAGGTGGAATGAACAGAAAAGTCTACGAAAGGAAATTACGGGTTCTTAACTGATTGTCATAATATTATGTTCATCAGGATTTGTAGGGGTTGTGAAGATAATGATAACTCATACAAGATATTATTTTCTGTCTTAGCAACCAAATAACACATATACGTTTTCCAATTGGATAATGATTCTCGTAGATCCCATTCTCGTGGCCGTTCTCAGGATCATTCTCATCATCGGGATAATAGAGGAATGAAAGAAGGTGTCGCCGCAGGATGAGATTTGATTCTCCACGTATGAACTTTAAAATCGTTTTCATAATTATTTAAAAAAATTTTTAATATATTTAACAGAATTAATAATCTTAAAAAAAAAATATATTATCTTAAAATCAGTTTGAAATATGATTGTAAATTTTCACACTTATCATATCTGTCATTTGTTATTAAAAACTAGGGATGGTATTAGCTCAAAATAAGACTCGAGACGGTTCTGTAACCGATTCTAAATTTAGCAGATTCCGAGTTTAAATATTAAAATAGAACTATGAAACCGACGCTCAAATCGGTTTGTCATCAAAATTATGACGGTCTTAAACAACTCGTTTGATGACCAATCAAATTTTTTTCTAATTGATCTCTACCTGTGTTTTAAATTTGACGCATGTAGAATGAGAGCCGAAGCGGAATCGAACCATGATATCGGCGATTGAGTGAGTGGTAAAAAATAATATTTTCATGGTCATTAACGCATATTCTTTCATAATTAAATAATAACTCTAACTTATAATTAAACTTTTCATTAGAATTCATTAATTTTTACCTTTCTCTAAAAATTAAAATGAATGAAATCACTCAAATAAAAATACATTACCTAACACAGTCCGTTAGCGTAAATCATCTGGAAATAGAAAGGCCAATTTTTTTTATAAGAAAAAATTCTCATGCTCAAATGCAGTAAGGATATGATTGAAGGTGAACTAAATATAAAGCATTATCAATAAGACATGCTGTTGATAAATAACTCCGTATGTTTAACATCATTTTCAAAATTTTAAGTTATATTTTAATTATATATTTGAGCCATTAATACTTAAAAAAATACAGCATATTTAAACAAAATCTTTATATATTTAAAATTATGCAATGTTAAATAAACATATTGATAAATAATTACCAGTATAATTTTCAACTGATATATCCTGGAGTTAATAAGATTCTCTTATATTTTTCAAGTCAACAAACACTTAATTAAATCTAATTTAAGGCTGTTTAAAAAGATATATACAATATTTAATTAATATATTTAATTATTGCAATCAATGCCTTTATGAAGATTCGAATAAGAATTTATTGAAACTATAATCAACTAGAAAACTCTAACACTATTAGTAGCCTCGAAGTAAATGAATACCAAAATTAAAAATATTTTTATGTTTGGTATGTTGATAATATTTTATAATCTATATAGTCTGACTTAGCTAGGTTTAATAGTTGGTTATAAAACAGATGTATAGATAGATCTGAGATGGATTGGTTAGATATGAATGGGGTATGTCATTCACTTCGTTGATGATTTGGTACCCTAAGTCCTCCACTGGGAACAAGACGTTAAATCGATAGGGGAGAGAATTTCTTATAGAGCTAAAGGCCCATTACCTATACAGTATGGGTTTGAGGCCAACGGCAAGCCAACGACATTCGTCATATTTTGTCTCAGTTTTCGGACATACTTGTATTTATATGTTGAAAAATATTTTCTATGATATAAGTGAACTTCTCCTGTTTTCCCACATAATCTTATTTCATCCCTCTCCTAATTCTTTCAAGCTGTTCAAGAAATTTAAGATAAGTTCGTTTCCATATTGTCTGTTTCACTATTGGGATAGATTATCTAAATCATTTCTAATTGTTTCCGTTTCTTATTAATTCGATTTACTTTTCCCTTTCCCATAAAAAAAAAAAATAAAAAAGAGAAAATTGGTTGACAATTTTATTTTATATATATTTTACTTATTTTCATTGTTAAATTTAGATATCACTTTCATAATCTTATTTTTACCCTATTGCAATTGTAAAATTTATTCTCTTGGAGAAGTTGAAGAGATGACAAATCATTTTCCTTGTAAATACTGAATTACAAAAATCTCGTAACAAAAAAAATATTGGCTTTCAGTAATTTGTTCTATAATGGATTTTTTTTTCAATCGTAAAAAAAGTCATTTACATTCTGGAAAGACTATTGAAATTCTGATGCCTATTTTATCTTTATTTAAAAGGAATTTATGGTAATCTTCATAGTTACGGTTATAAAGATTTAAGTAATTAATTAGTCTTTGAGAAAAAATTTATTTTATTTGGTGGTTAATTTCTCGAAGTTGTCAAATGAAATGACAGTCATATATTTCCATCATGAATCCTCACATATGTATCATAAGCTAAAAGATTAAGTTAAGGTGTGCAATTGTTCTTTTTTTTTAATCTTCACAATTCAAACTTAAGTAAATGACGCAATGTCATTTTCAATTCTTCCAAAAAACAAAATCCTACGTTATTTATCAGTGATGTGATGAAGGACGCGTAAGCTTTTTCTTAAAATTATGGTTTACGCATATAATAAACTTCTCAAATCTCTCTTTCGCCGTTCTTTTACATGATGAGAAAAATTTTTCTTTCGGCACATAATCCATTTCCGAAAAAGGTTTCGATTTCCATTGAAATAAATTCAAAAAATTTCTTTCCTTTTTTTTTAATATGATGATGATTTTTTCAGGAGGTGGAAGAGGCTGTTCATTTTGTTGAGAAAAATCAGAACTGTCATGATGTCGATTTCGATCGTAATAACATCTGTAAAACCGCCATTAGCTTTTCATCATTTCCTATCAATGGCCAGATTAAACGGGCACGCTAGCGTTTTTCGTCTCGTTCGTTTTGTTGAACTTATAGTTGTTGTTATAGGGTTTGGAATCGATTCTATCAAAATCGAATTAATCGAAAATCGAATTAGAATCGATTCTATTTTATTCTTGTAGTAAGTGGAGTGGTGCATAAAAAATTTAAGCGTAAAATTTAAACGATACTTTGCTTATTTGAGAAAAAAAGATAATAAAATAAAGTTATTGATCAAAAAAAAAAAAAAAACGAAAGTTAAAATTAAACTATAAAACCTTATATCGTATCACGATCCTTGATCAAAATAAAGTTAATAAAAAGTTTCTGAAAATCAACCCGAACTATATAAAAAAAAATTAATCAAGTCATAAATAGAGCTTTTATACGTTTCCAATTTATGTATCCGATGTTCCTGCGGATTTGAGAAGGATAAAGTAAAGTAAAGGTTATCGTTAAAAAAGTAAAAGAATCCGCTAAAGAATACATTAATTTTATTCAGGTAGAATTTAAAAGATCCATTTTCAATTGTTATAATAGCGTGTATAAAATGAAATAAATATTAGCATAACAAATTAGCTGCTGAATCATCATTACCGAACTTAAACATGATTCTGAAACCAAATATTTGTTTTGTTCTTCCAACTCATCAGCAACATCACATGATGTGTAAATACTTGATCCTGATGTTGTATCTATTCTAATAAGGATGATTATTACCTAGAACTTACTGTTACATGCAGTATGACTTCAATTATTTAAAATTTTGAATCACCTTCACATATAATTTCTATTGAAATGACTATAATATTTTAGTAATGTCGTAATTTTTTTGAAATTTCATTTCATTCCATATTTTTTTTATTTTTTTTTTAAAAAAATTTCTTTTAGAGCTTTCATTGTAAAAGTAACAATTAACTTGATAGATAACTTTGTTATACATTTTTTTTAAAAAAATTAATGATTTCTAAATTTTTTTTTTTTTTGATAAAATTCAGGATCAATGAGCGTCGAATCCAAGAAAATGGTTGCGTAAGCTCTTGAGTTATTATTACGCTTTCTTCAGTATCTTTTGGATCTAGACACTAATCGCTATTGAGATTGTTCTTGATCAAATTCGTAAATTTTTAAGCATTAAAATGGGTATTTGAGAATTCAAGAGATAATATGCCAACTTCTATATTTCTCATCACATACAGAAGTATTTAATGTTAAACAAGTTGTAGTACTTGTAAGCAAAACGGAAGAAAAAAAGAAGGATTGAAGTAGGTAAAGCCTTTTATATTACCTCCTAGTAATATTTCTACAGATATAATAATTTGACAAACTCTGTACTTAATTCCATCTATAATGGTGTTGATTCGTTAAATATTGCATTTGGAGAAAATATTTAAACGTGTTGAGTTATCACTTTGCATGCACTCCCCAAAATGGTCCAATGAAGTTTGAATACTTTGCAAGGTTTGAGATCCATTGAGAGCAGCAAGAAATCTTCCTCAAGATCTTGATGGTTAAAGAACATATGATGAATCTGATAACCGTCCAACTATTTAATCAAGTAGTTACTATATTTTAAATGCAATTATCTTCAAAAGAATAATATTTGAAGTTCATCCAATTGAAAAATACGAGCAATGATCTGATGTTGATACTAAGAATTACGGTTATATATAGTAACGCTAGGATTATTCTCATTAGCATATTTGCTGATAAAAAGTTAACTTGATTTTAAAAGAGCAAACTGTCAAAAGTTTAGCATCAATACATTCCTGATTACCTTGATAATCAAAACATTTCTTTGCACGAGTCGTTGTTAAGTTATTAAAAAATTGATGTAATGATAATTCCATTTTTTACTAGAATAGGAATTTGAAAAAGGTGATGATTATTAAAATGAATTTGGAATTGAAATGTTCAAAATACACTGATACTTAAAATTTCATCAATCCCTTTAAACTAAGGTTCCACATACATTTACACTTCAAATTTCAATGATAATAATCCTTTAGTTCATTTATTTAGAACCATAATAAAAAATAAAGGTAGTTAAATTAACGCCCAATTTTTTTCTTTAAACTATTTATTTTATTTATCATCCATTTCAATTTCAAATTCAAAGATACAAAGAGAAAAATACATGACATGACATAATATTCGTCCAGCATTATTTAATCCCCTTTGTCCAGATCAAGCTATTCCTCCCTACATTAAATTTGCGATAATTTTTAGGTGCAAATTCTTTAACAATCGCTAATAATTCAAGCTCTTCTAAAGTAACACCATCATTCAAAATGTGTAAGCTTTCTAATCGTTAAAATTACTTTTAGCGATTTTACCTTTCCATCTAGAAATGAAGTTCGTAACGAGATCAAATTTTAACTATAATTAAATTGAATGAATCTCTCATATCTTTTCAAATCCAAAGCTCTTCCAAGAATTTGGGTAGGTACATTTTATATGGACACTCACATTCAAATTTTAAAAGGTTGTTACCGTCTATTTCGCTAACTGAAGTTATTGAAAGTTCTTGTAAATTCGAAAGTTTAGAAATTAAAGAATATGGTATGTGATGACGTTCTCCAACAATGCGACCCTGATTAATGTATCCGGAAATTTGGTAAATGGTTGATTTTTATTATAAGGTTATGATATTCAATGTCCAAGCATTTTAAATGTTTTTGAACAGAAAATAATTCTACAAATCCATTTGAGATGCAATCTTCAATAATTATCTTTAGTGATTGTAAATTTTGACAAATCTGAGATAACTCATGAAAAAATACTGGATAGAGATTTGAACGTAAGTTTACTTAAGCAATTTCTTACTCCAGGGTATTCGAAAAGTGGCATAATATGTAAGTAACTTGGACTAAAATAAATATTTAAATTTTACAAAGAGATTGATTAAATAACATTGAAAATATTTCTCGTGCTATCACTATAATTATTTGATATTCTAGGTGGATTTTTAAGAAAAATTTTAATAAAAAGATCAAATTTACGAAACAAAGACTCCTGATAAATGCTATATAATGAATTGACGGATGACTTAAAATTGAGGTCGTTATTTTGATTCCATTATCAGATAAAATCTTTTTGGATTTATCAGGAAGGCAAGCGAGTAAAGTATTAAAATTTTGCATTCTTCTATTAAAATCCGAGCGGTAACTTCAAATCAACGTCGGTTTGCTAATAAGCATGAAAATAAATCATCCACATCATCTTTCAAGTTTTCAAAAATTTAAACAATCAAAGGGGAGCTCATAAAACATATTTTTTTCAGAGAAAGAATGGTGAGACAAATAAAAAAAAAGAAGACAATTACTTGTCATTTAAGGAAATTTAGTAATGTAGATCGTGTAACCTGGGTGATTGATATAGACAAACATAAATTCGTGACGGCGGTCATCAGAATTTTTTTCAAAGCATTCTTTGCATATTAAGATGGTCTGAAGAAATTTCAGGATTTTGAGCGATCCCCATTTTAAGTACATGTTCCCAAACTTGAACATCACTTATCAAAAGGTTTTCATTTGAATAATTGAAATCAAAGATTTTTCTGAAATTGAAGCAAAATCAACGGACTTTATTATTTTTTCCGGCTCCTTAGACATCAAGTTGGTACAAAATTTTTGAAGTTCCAAGAAAGAATCATGTTTAAAGCTTGATTGATATATCAAATTAAAATTTTGTTCCATCCACGTTGCTTTATTTTCAATCAAAAATGATTGTAAGTGGATGACTATTTCTTGAAGACTTAATTCATTGACAGCGACCAAGATATTTATAATATCTGAAGTATCATACTCCTCCAAAGAAAGTTTTACACCATAAATGTATCTCTTAATAAATATTCATTTTGATAAATATCAAAAATAAAGTTAAAAAATTTTGAGGTAAAATGATTTAACGAGATTTTTTTTTTATAAGTAAAATATTTGATGATTTAATATGTACCAAAAATTCCATCATTTCCCTTTTTATAGCTGACAAATCTCTTTTGTAAATAAGCAGAACGCTAATTTAAAATTATCATGAGTACCTACTTACTTTTACAAATGGATCCTTTCCAACTTCAATAATAACATCATAATATTCATTATTCTCTAAACATTCGAATATATTTTGTGATCATTTTTGTAATAACTTATTATCAACCATTATTTAAGAAGAAAGAAATATAAAAACCGTGTGAATTTAAGGGATTTTGTCGATCTGTTGTGGCAATTTGTGTATCACGCCCTGCATTATATAATACAGTATCGTGTTAAAAAAAAAAAAACTATTTTACCTCTACAAAATGACATTTCGAAAATCTCTACTAGAAGGTCACACAAGCTACGCAAGCAAAACTCAATTAAACCTCATAAGCAATAAACAAGCTGTTGCAAAATCAATCGTAGAAATATATCAAAATGGTCTTCAGTTGAACGCGTCTTGCTGAGACCATATTCTTATGCTGGTTTTAAAGAAAATCGGTGGGTGTTTGTTTGTGATTTTGAATCGCAAAGCCTTGTATGCAGATAAAATTTTTTTTTTTGAAGTTTACAATGGTTTCTTACACATATTACAAGTATGTAATTTCATATCTCATACGTACTTGATTATATAAAATAGTAGATGAATCTTGGTGAATGCTGTTGATAACAAGGTACATTACATTTTATTAGAAACGTTCGTTAACTTCTGTCGTGAAGTGTGTGTTGATTATTTAAAATTTTTCGTTAATATCAGGCTCAAGACCAAAAAATGAATCTTATTTAAATGACAAAGAAGGAAGTCAAATTTCCATCTTTAATATTGAAATGCACAATAATCAAAATGTTTATGTACCTCAACTTATATTTTCGCTACTTTTTTCATCTTACAAATTATGATGATTAGGAAGAAAGTTTCCGATAATCGTAATATTTCGGTGCTAAATTAACGAACATATATACACTACGTAATTCATTGTGGAAGCATCTTCAAATGTCATGAAATATCGTCAAACTTTCAGGATCGAACACTAATTATCACTGCTTGTTCTAAAAGTGAATACGCATTGATCACATTCAAGTAGTTTGATGACATTATTGACCTCTTTAAATTGCATTAATACGACATGGCATGTGTGTTAAGAATATGTCCTTAAATTGTGAATGAGTGCTCGTGAAAACTTAACCGAACGATAGGAAATTGGAGAATTATGAATTCCATCATGTAATATTTTTTTCTCTTGCATTAAATGGTTTTGCGAAAATCGTATAAATTCTGAACTTAATAATAAACTAAATATAGAATTAAAAAAGATAGACGGAAAAAGAACAAGTAAATAAATTGTCAGTGGGAGATAAAATTATATTTTTTTTGTTATTAAATTCTGATATGTAATAGTATTTCCGAAATTGGCAAACAACGATGGTGGTAGACTTGCTAAGGATTGTACTTTAATGGTGGCTGTAAATCTTTGTCAGTTGTCGGGCTTAAACGTGACCAATTATGGAATTTTCCACCTCCGATAACAACTTTTAAATATTCGCGATTCACTCCCAGAACATGAATAACTTTGAGATTCAACAAATAAAGCACATGGCAAGGAAAAGAATAAGTGAATTACAATATGCGCATCTGATGATCATGACGCATCAAGATCGCGATCGAAGCCACATTAAATTATTGATAATCAATTTCTTGGATCATTTATTTTGTTCTCCTTGCTAAAGATTCCAGTCTTTTCATAGGAATTTGTCACATTTATTATAAAGGTATGAAATCATTCAATCACAATAACCTTGAGAACCAATAATAATTTAACTATTTTCATTAGTATACGAAGGAGTCATAAAAAAGTGAAAAGGTGAAGGAGATGACCCCTGATGATAAAAATTAATCGATCTAATATAATAAATACTCCTGTTCCTAGGGTCTTGGTTCTTTAAATACCAAAGAAGCTAAAATATTTTTGTAGCTATTCAAGAAGATGAACGAGAGTTAATCGATCTGTCCTTATAAAGAAATTTGATGATCGCAAGAAATTTTTAAGTAATTTTTAAGTTATTAAGTATGTATAGAATTCATTTTCTGTTTTGGCCTGTTTCCAGAATGTAACTTTTTAAGTAAATTCACATTCTGAATTAATATTCTTATAGACCGGCACCTACATGGTTCATGATGAGTAAGAAATAACGTATTAAGAGTTGATCTTGTTCAGTCGAGCCGACACTCGATACCAAATCAATATTCTCGAAGTATTGAAACCTGGCCAGAGAAAAGGTTTTAAGAAAAATTTCAACAACGAAATTAAAGTTTCTTCGTTAGCCGAGGCTGCTTTAGATAAAATAGTATAATGCAAGTATTCAAGGTACAATCATCGCAATGGCTTACGATTTTGTCAAATATCATTCACGAAGGTCAATTGGTACAAATGCTCAAGGATGAAAGATACATTTAGTGCTCGTTATATCAGCGTTGCAATACTTGAAAACATTCCATCTTCATGGCTCATTACTATCATATTGTAGTGGAGTGATGCAATAACTATCGCTATATCTACAGATCTCGTAACGATTACGATACTTGCATTTTCATGTATCATCAACAACCTCTTCTACTATAAGCGCTCAATACATCCCATCAATAGTTTCGCCCATTATATGTCGTATTACATCGCAAAGAGAAAACCATCTCATTTCTTCAACTTCGCGAGAATAGGGATCTATGGAACTGAAGTTTCTTATTACTCGTTCATGCCATATTCGGTTTCTGTGAAGTCCTCAATATGGATCCACCTACTATATGTACTTGAACAGTCCTCCCAGCATACTCGATCGATGAAAATAAACCCTTCTTATGACGATACCTCATTCACAAAAATTCGATCTATTCGAGAGATAACAATTTGACAATTTTCTCCCGATGGCCTTCGAATTACTTCTTTAAAAACAATTGCTATAATATTGTTACTGTTAAAAAGATAAAAAACCCCTCCACTTATTTAAGTTCGCAAATATCGTATCACTGATTTAATCACAAACTTACGTCTAGCTCATTGTATTACTCTGTGAAATTTTGATATGTTGGGAGCTTTTTTTGATTTTATTAAATAATTCCTAAATATTATTTCACGGTGTGTCAATCGATTGACGAAGCTATTGCTAAATATATGAATATAATGTTTCACAATATCTAAATAGGGTTTGAAAACTATTACCTGCAAACTACTGGAAGAACTTTGGCGTTAAATTTTTTTTTAAACCACGTTATCGTAAAAAATTGTTCATGATGTATCGTAAATATCATTTTTGTTTAAAAACTAATTGTTTATTTATTTATTATAATATTTTAGCTCAACCTTCGAGATGTGGATTTTTTAGTAAGGATGTATAAATTACTTACAATTGTATTGATGGAAGGCATGATATTTAAAAAAGAAATTTGATAGACCAGTTGAAATGAAAAATATAACCTTGCTTGTCAGTTGGCTTATTGCCGTCTATTTTTACATGATGAAGAAATCGATCATTGTGGTATGGGAAAGTTTACAGTAAAATTAGTTTTATTGGTAACGCTTCCATATATTTCAAATGGCTGGTCGACCAAAATCGTCGCCAGCTTTACCCAACTCAAAATTTACAAATTCACTTGACATTTAGTTCAAAATTGTTTTTATATTATGTTCTTTTTTAATCACGTCACTTTACTGAAAACTGTAAATTTAAATAATTAGAATATGAAATTTATTTCATTATTAATTTTATCGCGAAATAGAAGATTTTATGTTTTGTTTCGAGTCTAAAAAATGAGATGTTGACGCTAATTACAATCACAAATTACAGCTTAGACTTTTCTAATATTTAAAATTACAGATTGAAAAAGATTCACATGGCCATAAAAATCTACGAGATAAATTAGTTGGATGTGTTACCTTCTATTTTCGTAAGGAAGGTAATAAATGTAGTTATTTCTTTTATTTCGTTACATCGCAATAAAATAAAATATATCTACAAGTTTTAAATGAATTCAACAATTACTACCGCTGCCGGGTCTCTGTAATAGGCCCGAAGATAAAAGAACTATCTAATTACAATATTGTTCCAATTCAAAAAAATATCACGTGTCTGAGTTTCTTCGGAATAAAAACTAGAAAAATGATCATTATCAGAGTTTTTTCCAAAATTTTTTTTATAGATCTAAGAGCGAAGCGAAGAATTTTTATATTAAAATTTCCTTCCCATGGCTTCGCTACGACATTCTCTAGAAATATCAGGAGACTTGCTTGGATGACGGAAATGCCAATAAATTGATCCCTGATGTCAAAAGTGGTCATTTTGACATCTTGCCAAGAAGTCCGTATTGTCCAAAGGTCAGAAAAGTCAATTCCAACAGATCCTAAATAGAAATTTGATAAATCAGATAGATATAATTGGACGATATAATGTACGAGAAAGTTTTGTCTAAACCTTTGGCTAATTTATAATGGAATAAATTGGAAATTATATTACACGACATTATTGGATTAATATTATTATAGATTACTTTATTAATTGCTTTTATGGGTAGTATTTTATTAAAATTGAGGTAAGAGACATAGTAAATCATATCGTACCTCAATTTTAATAGCACACTACTCATATATTTTTATCAAATGTATAGTATGAATAGCTATCTTCATAAATGTTTAACGTTAGAAATTTAATAAGGATTATTTATTAAATTCAAGTATATTATATTAAGGATTTTGACACAAAATTTATTTTAAAATTACATTTCGGAATTCAGCACGGTATACCTGTATTTTTTTTATTATAATTTGTTTTTGGTTTTAATTTTAATTACTATTATCTAGTTTGATCACTTTGTATCGTAGCAATCGAATATAATTTCTCCTTTTTTTATTTCAGGGAACATTATTGATTTAATTTATCTATATTGGATCTTTGTGTTACGATCAAATTTTTTCTGATATAATAATCATAAACCACGTGTTGTCATCATAACTCAATAATTGGATCACATCATTAATATTCATTCTAAAAAATTACTTATTATTTAAACAAATGAGTATAAATTACTTAAAAATATAAACTTTTACATAATCATCTGATGCTTTGTCTAAATATTGTGAAATTTCTAAAGGCAACCAAGGATATACTTTAAAATTAATATTACGATTAGTTGTGTTTAACAATATTAATAATTGCAATGTAAAAAATAACGTTAAAATAGGCTATCGGATTTCCTTAACCAAAAAATTAATGTATGATGATGAAAATAGTTAATCTGAGAAATAAAATATCTCATGAGCGAATATTTCAATGTACAAATAATACCGTGAATATCAAAACCTACAATAATTGACGTCTATCATTACATAAAATCGGTATTAGTTTATATTTAATATTTAAATAATCATTAAATTACCTTTTAATTGTAAATTTCTAATTCATGTAATTGAGAATCTTGAAATAATTTAAATGCATAACGTTAATATTGTTAATATTTATATTTATACTATCGAAAATAAAATTTAGATAATACCTTCATTATTTTCATCCTTTTCAAGATATGAAGTAATAGAGACGAATTAATAGGTTTTGTCAGATTTTTAAACGCAAATGCTCTACTTGTATATACAGCATCAGGATTTGTTTT
>CAMKVN010001027.1:0-21362 GCA_946474995.1 Funneliformis geosporum | reverse complement strand
TGGGCAACATCGGCTATAACTAAAAATGCTGATTGTTTTGGCAATGATCAGCAGAAATTAGATTATATTTTGGCCAATATTTGGCACTTTAAAAAAGTGACGAATTGGATTATTTCGACTGGTGTATAGTATTTAATCTGGATGGTAGCAAGTAATTATTAAGGATAGTATGAGAAAAATACTCATTATATTTTAAATTTAGAGCTTCTTGAAGATGGCGAATGGTTCTAATTTTAATAATTTTTTTTCTCCTTTTTTTATCTGCAGCTCTGAACTCGATACTCTAATGTATATGCTCATGTAAATCAAGATATTGAATCAGAAAAGGTGAATAACCAGGTGAGTTATATTGTATTACTTCTTGATGTTCTTGTAGAAGTTTTGCTTTTTTTGCCTGCTTATTCGTTGATATTCTGCTTAACGCTTCAACTTTTTAACCTTATTATTCTCATCACACAAAATTTTCCTGTGAGTTGTAATGCGTTCCATTATATTAACCTGAATCTTCAAATTAGTAGTAGAATTATAAACTCATTGAAGTTTAGTAAGCTTCATATTGGTTGCATTGATTCTTTCTGCAGCTTTTTTTATGCAGCAGCATTAAGGAGCAGAATAATGTCAGATATGATAATTTCTTCGATTGATTTTTGAAGAGGTTAGTTTGCTTGAATAAACTTTGAGCTTTGGGATAAGCTGGGTCGTGAATAATTATTCTGCAAAAATCCTTGGATTAAAATTGGGGTTGCCAGATATTCTCTGATTTTATTTTCTATTTCTTCCTAAGATTTATATCAAATTTTTTCTACACATCAGTACATTCTGTATATAGACTAACTTTTGGATATACAGGATTTCTTACAATCATCATATGATAAAATCTAAAAGCATTGCAAAACCTTTGATATTAGGTTATAAGGGTCTTATAAATATAAATCTTGTTATATTTCAGTGTAGTTAAAAAAGCCTGCATGTTAAAGAATTTTATCAATGATGATCAAAAAACGCGATTAGATCATTGCATTTATATATCTTAAATGTGATAAAATGAAACTATTGAATCACGTGGTTATCATTACTTGTGATTTTTTATATTGATCAAATTTAACGAAAATCAACGTGAAGATAATTTTAAATTTATTATTTTATTAAATATTCTAGGATGACACCATTTACACAGATGAATTGTTTAATGATAGCAACTAAAGATTTCAAAGTAATCATTTGTTTAATAACCTATAATAATGTTGATAAGAATCCAAAAATCCTAAAATCAAGTCCAATATTGAAATTCCTTAAAAATAAAAAACTGATATCTAAATTTTAGAACATAGACCTTATTGAATGTCTAATCAAATAGTTCCCAAATTTTTTCAATGTCAAATTTACAATTATATTCTATTTCAGAATTTATTAATATAGATAGGTTGTAATTTGGAATTTGATTTCATTTCTGACTAGTCAAAGGTACTATCACCTTTTATATTACAAGATAATGCTTGATATTAATTGGTTGAATTTATTTAATATAATCACATAAACAATAAATCTCATAAGGAGGATTTTATAGTAACATATAATAATGTAATATCTATCACTTTCCTTATAAAGAAAATATTTTTTATAAATAGAATATTATATAATATTAAAAAAGGTTATAAAAAACAATAATAAAAGACTAATATTATTACAATTTATAATAAATCCATTAAGGAATATTTTTATTATAAAAGATTTAATCAATATTCAATATATATTATTTTATTATAAAAATAAGAAATATTAAAAAATATTTAAATTATTTTCTAATAAAAATAATATTTTTATTATATATTTTTATTTTTATTTATAAAATTTTAATAATTAACTAGTTTCAATAATATATTTAAATATTAAAATTAAAATTCATATTTTATTATACATATAGAATTCATTTAAATAAAAGTATAAATAAAAATTTTTGAATCTATTACCATTATTGAAATTTACTGATGAAATTGTTTAATCAAAAAATCTATCATTCATTAAATTAGATACTTTATTAGATTATGAATTAGAAAGAGGATTGAAGAATTAATTTTTTAAGATTTATATTGATAATTTTTAATTTAGATATCTATATATAAGAACTTGTCAATAAAAAAAAAGGAAATCTAAAAAAAAAAGTTTTATGAGTAAAGTTAAATCTGAACTTATTTTACTAAAAAATCATATTTAGCATATGAAGTAAATTTTAATTTTTTTTAGATTTCCTCCTATTCTATTGATAAACTTACATATATTATTTAAAATATTATATAATATTTTTTATATTACATTGCAAAACCTGTATAAAATTTTAATTAAAAAAATAGAAAATTTAAATAATTCTATTTTTAAAATTGATTATTAATAAAATTATCTAATAAAATATAAATTAGTTAAAATATAATTAATTTATTAATTAAGATAAATAATAGTAACAATCATATTATAATAATTAGGATATAATTAGATTATATTTATCATAATTAGGTTATAAAAAAGTAAGCCAATTATAAATTTGTAGTATATATAAAAGTTTAGGTAAATTATAAAATATAAGTAGGATAATTTAAAATAATTTAATTAAGTTATTTTAATATATCATATCATTCTGAAATCAAACAACCTTTTTTACTATAGGATTATTTAATTTTGGAACTTTATTTTGAAATAAAAAAATAAGAAAATGCACAATAAATATCATATGCTATATTATCATGCATGTAATTATTCACGTGCGAAACAAATATTACATTATTGTTTTTAAACCTGTTTAAACTTATTTTATGAGATAGCGTCACAAAAAAAGCAAGCAAAAAGAGCTGCTATTAAAAAGCTGTTAGTAAAAATACTGTTAAATAACACTGCAACTCATATTCTGTTAAGCAAAAGAGACAAGTTGTCACTTATGTTAAAGAAAACGGAATAATTGCAACAGCAAGATTTTTTGAAATTGATAAAGGTATAGTTAGCCGCTGGATTAAGTCAAATGAAAAATGGGTAAATAAATCAAATCAAAGAAGCAAACGAGTTAGTTCTAGTTAAAAAAGCTTTTACTCAGAAGCTGAAAAAGTTATATGATTGGATCATTAAGTAGAGAAAGCAGAGATTAGATGTTACATATGAAATAGTACAAGTTAAAATGTTAGATATTTTAAATGAATCTGTTATGGTAAGTTTGTATAGGCATTCAACAAGTGTATTTAAAACATCAAGTCGTTGGATGTTTGCATTCATGAGAAGATATAATCTATCTTAACGGTGGTAGCAAAAACATCATCACCACCAACAGCAGCAGCAGCAGTAACAATACTATTATCAATAGCAGTAGTAAAAACACCATCACCACCAACAGCAGCAGCATCAGCAATACTATCACCGCAAACAGCACCAGCAACACCACCAGTGTCCAATATTCTCAATATGGACAAAACTCCTGTCTGGTTTGATATAGCAGAAAATTTTACTATTGATAGTATAGGTGAAAAAACAATTCATATTCGTGGCATTAGCAATAAAAAAATCAATTTACAGTTGTATTGACATGTGCTGCAGGTAAAAATCATTAACAATTTTTTTCTTTTGGTTTACTTACCTAATTTTTTATTTTATAGATGATACAAAATTTCCACCTATTTGTATTTTTAAAGGAAAACAGTTACTATATGACGAACAAATTTCACCTGGTGTTATTGCTTAGTTTTAACAAAATGCATGGATAGATGTCAATTTAATGAAGAAATATGTTGAATATGTCAACAATCTAAAGACCAATAATACTTCAATGATGATGGTAAATGATTCTTTTAGAGATCATCTTGAAGACTCAGTTAGAATAAAATTCTAGGACAGTAATATTAATTTAGCGGTTAATCTAGGTAGTTTAACTAGCTTATATTAACCACTTGATGTAATGATAAATAAACTATTTAAGAATAATCTTCATAAAGAATAGCATATTTGGATGGTAGGGGGTGATGTCAGAGTAATCACATTAGGAAATCTTCATTGTACTAGATTATCTAATATTTGTGATTAGGTCAAACGTGATTGAGAAGAAATTTCAGCTAAAATAGTTGTGGAATCTTTTAAGACTTGTAAGATTTCAATTTTTTTGAACAATAAAATTACTGATAGTGAGAATTCTGATGATTATGTTATTGGTGATGACGATGATATCATTAGTGATAACGACAATATTAATAATAGTAATAGCAATTAGTAACAATAATATAATAAATAAAACAATTTATAATTATCATAAAAATATTAATAAAATACATTTTTTCAATTACATTTAGTACTTTTTAAATATTTTTTATTATATTTAATTATTTTTATTATAGGAATTTGTGGGTTGCTTATTTTCGGAACTATACTAATTAGGGGGTTGCTTATTTTTGGGGGGTTGTTTAATTTCGGAATGGTACGGTGATTATGTTATATAACTAATATTCAATATTTTTAAGTATAATTCAAATCCTTTTAAACTATTATCAACCTTATTCTAATAATTTATTTTATAATAAATTTACTAATATTTCTTCTAATATAAATTTTTTTTTTTTTTTTACAAATATTTAGAATTTTGAAAAGAATGTTTACATCAGAAGATAGAATTGTTAAAATTATATTTTTTTTCAAATAATTGATTTCTAACTAAATACACATGCTAAAATTAGATTCACATGATTTGATTTTGGTCAAGATTGTGGCTGGTGATATCTATATTTAATAATAAAACTTTTAATGAGTTGCAGAACTTTATCCGATCCAGATAACGAACATGATTTTCATTTTACAAGTGAATTCGAACAACAGAATTTAAGTTCTTATGTTGTCATTAATGTTCTTAATCTCATTGCAGTCGAATAATTAATTATAATTTGTGTAATTATTATTTGTTCCTCAGTTTCTTTGTAATATTTAATGATAAAAAATACAATCACTGCACAAAATTAAAATACGATTATTAATTAATTATATTTATAATTATATTTATTACATTGTAAAACATGACACGCGCGTGTACCACTGATAAGAAAGGATCATGGGACCTCAACGCTTTATAGTTTTATTTTTACTGGGGACTTTCCATAAATATGCTAATGAAACAATACAAAAAAGATTGTAATTCTTCAAATTGTTTACCTTCATACATGAAAAATATCCATTTGAAATGAATTATCACAAAACGTGCTTTTTTTTATTACATTTTTTTGCTTTAAATGTCCAATTATTACGGACGACAAAATTTTCTTAATAGGGAAATAATAACATAACACAATATGTTTATCGGTTGTAACAATCTAAATAAGAAACTAACTCGATTTTCTATTAAACGAACCTACAATCGAATACCTGCTTTTGGCAGAGTTTTTCCATTATATGATAAGCCACCAATGTTACATTTAAGGGGTTTTATTTTTGACAAAAAAAAAAATTTCATTATAAAAGAACTGAAAACCCATTCAAAGAAAAGAACATTCGCAAATTTTTTTTTAAAACAAGCGATAAAAATTTTCATATAAAATGTAATTTGAAAAAAAATCCCTCAATTCACATCATGTTCAAATAAATAAATGAACACATAACGACAATAATAACCCTTCACAAAAGTCAATAATGAAAATGTAGAAAGTATAATTATATGTACCTTTGATTTTGTCATTTGCAAATAGTTTGGGTTTCAAATATCCGCGAAAAGGATTACCGACAACTGCAACTGCAAGGGATGAGGAATATCCGACAAACAGAGAACCCGAACAATTGCTGGACAAAATGAGAATCCGGCAACTGAACAAGAGTAAAATTATCCGTAAAGAAATTGGAGCTTATCCAGATACCGCTGGTCAAGAGGAATATACAGACACTGTTGGTCAAGAGGAATATACAGATACTGCTGTTCAAGAGGAATATACAGATACTGCTGTTCAAGAGGAATATCAGTTACCGCTGGTCAAGAAGAATACAGAGATACCGCTGGTCAAGAAGAATATTTGAATACCGCTGGGCAAGAAGAGATCTGTCGATAGTTTAATCGTGTCATATGGCAAAATCCGCCCCAACAACAATTATATCAAAATAATGATTTTTATTTTTTTTTAAAATTAATTTTATTTTAATTAATTTAATCAAAAATCCTTTGATTGTTTTTAAAATATATTTACTGTATAATACTGTATGTTAAAAGAAAATTTATGTTATTCGAGTTTTAAGGAAATAAAAATCATGATTAAAATATTATTACAATAAATTGTTTCTCGTTGAAATTTTTAGTGAAGATATTGATAATTTCTGTTCTAGAATATTTTTTTTTATTCACTTGTTGATATTATTTAATTTTTTAATTTTTTTTTTAATTCCGCCTAGAAATTCTCAAACTCCTTTTTATAGAAACCTGTAGAATTTTATAATAATGCGGCAAGAAATTATCCTATAACTGAATAGATGAGACAATTATTAAATTGTATTGCTCATTTTATCTTTAAAAAAAAGACCTACAGTTTTGGCTATTTGACAGTTTCAAAATTTTTGTGTAATCGATCCTGATAATTTGATGATGGGACGCTTATTATTAATACATATTTTTTGTTTTATAACGTGTTTTTATTTTCTCTTATAATTTCTATTTCAGACCAAAATATTCAAATTTAAATCATTAGAAAAATAAATAATATACCATGTAACATGGGTTTTTAACAAGTATAATTATAATTTACTATCGAATTTTTGACGATCATTATAAATTTATTTTTTTGCATACAAATGAATAATAAATATTTTTATTGACAAAAAATTTTTGAAAAGCTTTATTGCAATATCAAATCCAGATGGCTGAAGTTGTACTTTTTGAAGTGGGTTGGATTTTTCTTATTTCGGTTCTTTGTTTTCGTTATAACATCGGATCTTTACAGATACAGAATTGTGTAATTTCTTTAAGAAAACTGCTGTTTTGATATAGCAACTTAAGCCAAAGTCATTATCATCTTCTAAATTCTGAGCAAATTGCAGTTCCAAATCAGAAGGTGAAGATATCCAAGGTTTTTGAAGGATTACATGATAAAAACTAAATGCAAATTATCTCTTCTTAGTCATCTTAGTCAACATACTGCTAATAGTAAATGAAGCCATTTTAAAAACCATTTTGAAAAGACTCTAATGCTTTTGTAATTCTATTCTCTAAGTTATCAAGAGAATTCCAAATTTTGATTAGATAACAAATGTATAACTTCTAAAAACTAATCAAAAAAACATATCAAAGTTGCTAGTAAAGTTTTGGAGAAATTCACATCATTCAAAAACCTGATTAGGAATTTTATACATATATCAACCTGAAAGTAATGTAATTAATTATCCATCTTTATATATTCATAATTTAGTATCTTGTCTTACTATAAACTGCATTAAAGGCTCATAAAATACTCAGTAAAATTAACTTAAAATTTAATTTAAATATTCAA
The DNA here is from genome assembly GCA_946474995.1 of Funneliformis geosporum. NCBI lineage: Eukaryota > Fungi > Glomeromycota > Glomeromycetes > Glomerales > Glomeraceae > Funneliformis > Funneliformis geosporum. The sequence goes on along the minus strand of CAMKVN010001027.1, from coordinate 13,878 downwards.
TTTTGGGTTAATAAGCCAAGATTTAAAAAGATTTCAATTACCAAGATAAAATTTAAGTATTTTTTTATAATATTCAATTTACCAAAAAACTAATATAAAAATTCAATATGAATATAATAACTATCAAGATATTGTTTTACTATTCACGGTTTATAATCTTAATAAGAATGAAGAGGTAACTGGTATTGTTTGTAATGGAATCCTTTATATAAATTTTGAATAATATGAAAATTTATATTAAGTAGATTATCTCTATCTTGAATCATATCCATTATGTAACTTTCATGCTAAAATAGAGTAGATTATATATATGCAGTTTTCTTGAAAAACTAATACTATTTAAAATTATACTAATATAATTTAAATTATATGAAGTTGATAGCCTATTCAAATTGAATTTGATCTAATATTTTTGTTAAAAAAAATAATAGCAATATTTTTTCTTCTGATATGAAAGCTATACCTATAATGTATATTTTGTAAAATCTAAACTATCTTATTGTATATACTTTATAATAGTATTAGATACAGTTTTTGTATTACAATTTTGAATGTCTTCAAGATAAATCGATAAATCACAGTTATAATTGGTATTTGGTAATATAAAACAAAGTTCTTTATTTACTCTGTTTTGATTCATCAACTAAGATTCTAAATGCTAAAGTAATAATAATCTAATAGATTTAGGTATCAATATGTAATTTTAAAACATCTTAATATCAAGTATGTAATGTTAATATTGTTAGCCAATTTTATAATAGTTCTTCAATTAAAAATTATAAATTAATTGTATATATTTTATTATAAAATTTAATGAAACTTGATTGGTTTGTGAAATACTAGTTATAAGCCAAATGATATTTGATATATATTATCACTTATTTACTTAAAATATTGATTTTAATTGCTTTTGAAAAGTTGCATTTAACACTTATCTTAAATATTAAGCTAATGATCAAATTTTAGAAGTACTATTTTGCATTTTAATTGTAAAATATACATATTTTATATTCTAAAAGATTATTCTGCTGATCAAGTTTTTTGCAATCAATTTTTAGTTTTTTGTTGAATATTTGCAAATCATAATATTTAGATTATTGTTTATAAAAAGTTTGAGTAATATATTTATTATCTATTTTTATATATACAAAAAATAAATTTTGCCTTTATTAGGCCTTTTAGGATAATATATAGTTATAATAAAATGGTTTATTATTACTTATTCCTCAAATGATTGTTAAACTAAAGTAATTAAATCAACTTTTTCTTTACTTAATTTTGCCAGTTTTATTATTAGATTTAAAATATAGTTAAGATTTGGTTTATCTATCTTATTTATAATTTTTCTTCTCTTATTATTTTACTGTCTTTAATTTTTGGACTTAAATTTTATGTATTCTTTTCAAGTAGCAGGAACGTTTTGAAATTTGAGACATTTTTTCATTAAAAATTTGAAAACTTAAAATTAAATAACTTGCATTCTATTAGTATATAAGAAATGCTAAAATTAAAATAAATACTTAATAATTTAAAGTAAAGATAGTTCTCATAATTATTTCTAAAATTTTTAACTAGTTGCAACTTAAGTTGCAATATTTTAAGTTACAACTATTTATGAATTTTTATATTAAAATAAATTTACAAATTTATAAGAAGTTGCAACTCAAGTTGTAACTTTCTGAGTTGTATCTTTTTAATTATGATACCCATCTTTAATTTAAAATAATATACTATTTTTTTAAAATTTCTCTAAGAAAAATTTTTTAGTTAAAATGTTCTAAAATTTTTATTATACTATTTTTGAAGTATTAATAATATTTTTTTTTAAAAAAGTAAGTTATTATATAAAAGAGAATTTAATAAGAAGTTTTTTATAATTTATAATAATAATGCTATTCAAAACTTATTTTAACATGTAGCTTAAAATTAAGAAACTATTTCAAAACTTTTAAAATTACTTTTTTTAAATCTAAAATTTGATAAAACTTAATTGAGTTTAGGAAAACCTGTTAGAAGTTTAAATAAAGATATTTATTATAAACAAATATTTTAGTTTTATCTCAAATATCTCAAAACTCAAATTTTCTAAAAATAGTTTAAAATCTTTAATTTATAATATAAAACAATTGAAAATAAAAAAAATCTTCAATAATAAATTTTACTATATAACTTGATATAGCTTTGTTAAACTAGATTGATAGAATATTCTAATATAATATATAAAGACATTTTTAGCAAAAGCTAGAGTTTAGCTAATTACATAATTTTATAAAAATTGCAATTTAAAATTTTATATTTAATTTAGTAGATTATTATTTATTATAAAAAAATTAAAGAATTTTAAAATCAGCTTTTTACAAATTAAAATAAAATTTATTAAAAGTATTAATTTTTTTTAATAAGTTTATATTCTTTATTAAATGCATTAAATGCAATAAAAGAAAATATAAAGATTATAAATTATTAAAATTTTAATTTTTTTACTAATATATTATAAATAAAAAAATTTTTTTTTAAAAAAAATAATATAAATTAATATATAATTATAATAAAATATCAAAAAAAAATTTTTAGTTAAATCTATGCTTTTATATATATAAATTTGCAATTAAAATTTATAAATTAGAAGTATCTTTTTTATAGACTTTTTATTATTTTATATAGTATTTATAATCCAAATTTTTTGTAAATTAATATATTAAGCTAATCTCAAAATATATTAGGTTATAAAATATTTATTATTAAAATAAATTATAATACTTTTATTTCTTTTTAAAAATATCTTTATTTTAAAAAAATAAAATTTTATTAATTCTTTAATGATTAATTCAGAACATAATGAAGATTATATAATTCTATATATATTGACTTAAAATATTTGAGTCAATCATTCAATCATTATTAGTTCCTATTTGATACATTTCTCTAAAATGGTAACTGTATAAAACTAAAAAAAAATATAGTTCTAATAAAATAATAAAAATATTGCAATGCTTATTATAAAATTATATCAATCATAATATACAGTATATGTAAATCATTTTCATATTAAACCAAATTTATGTAATCATATTATACTATTTTATGTTTATTCATTTATATAATAAAGTAATTAAAATAAATAATTTGATAGAATATCAAATTTATACATAAATTATATAAACTTAATTAAGTATATATATATATATATATAATAAATTTAGTAAAAAAATTTAATATTTTATTATATTTTAATTATTATTTATTAATCATATTAACTAGTTGAAAAAGTATTACATAATAATTAAAAAAAAATTTTTTCTAAATTTTAGATTACCCTATAACATAATATTTTTCTTTTATAATATTCTATTAGCAAATTATTTAATATTTTATTCAAAAATAAAAATTACTAAACTAATTTAGTAAATTAAATTTAATTTTTAGTAATTTAAATAACATTTTTATATATATTATAATTTCTCAAATTTATAAATAAGACTATATTATTTAATTATAAAAAAAACTTGATTTAATTTAATATTATATTATATTAATAAAATATAATAGCAACTTAAATAGTATTTTATATTAAGGTAATCAAATTCAAGAAAAATAATAAGATTATTATTTTTTTACTCAAAAATATGTATTCAATAAAAATAAAAAATATATTATAATAATTTAAGATTGATTAAGATTATCTTAAAAGCCTAAATATAAGTATAAAAAATTGCAAATAATCTAAAATCATAATGTAAACTATTTTATTTTAGTTATAAAATCTGAAATTATTTTAAAACTAGCTTTATTTTTCTTAGAAAAAAAAGTAATATTTATATTTATATATTAATTAAAAGAAAAATTAAAAAGTTATTTTTATTTTACTAAAAAATACTATTTTAATATTAGTTTAATATATGTATTGCAAAATTACTAAATTTAAAATTTAAAAGTATTATATAAAATTTAGTTGTATGAGATACTGAAATCCTTATTTTAATAAGAATATATTGATATGTATTATTAATTTATAATTAAGCTTTTGCTATTGAAATAAATTCTTTTAAATAACTGATTCTATAATATAACAGAAAGCTTTCTTTTTTTAAAAAAAAATTTATATTTCAAATATATATAAATACATAATATCTAAGAAAAATATTTTCTTTGGAATTTTTTTCTAAAAACAAGATATTAAAATTTTTTAAAGCTATCATATATTCTATTATATTATGTAAATATTAATAATATATAAGTATTAATATTTAAAGATTCAGATGTTTTAAGAAAAATTATATAAAACTGCATAAGAAAAATAAAAGTTTATATGTAAGGTTTAATTATGATTATCTATTAATTATAAAACACATTAATATAATATAATCAATCAAATTAAATAATAAATAAAATTCATCTTTTAATAATTAAAATATTAAATATATACAAAATTTCAAATTTTATGATTTTTTTTATAAATAAATAATATTTATTATATAAATAAATGTTTAAATATATTTTGTAAAGTCTTTTAATAATATAAAAATAAATATAAATTTTAAATTTTAGCTTTTATAAAGAAAATACTTTTATTGAAGAATATTTAATATTTTGATGCAAAAAATTATTAATGTAAATTTTTTTTTTAATTTTATTTAAAAATATTATAAATTTTATTATAAAAATATTATTTGGTGAGTGCTGGGAAAATGGACCAAATTGATTTTTTTTTGAAAAAAAGTTCCTAAGTAAAATAGATGTAGATTTGGTCATCTGGTTCAGATCATTTGTTATTTCAAAAAAAATTTTTTGTCGATTTGGTCCTTTTTCCCAGCATTCACAAGTAAAATTCCTTCTAAATTTGGAAGGAAAACCATAACATTTGTTCCAAAACTCGATTCACTAAACCTGCAAACATGTTCGCACAAGAGGATGCCTATTTGTTTTGAACCTTTATCTTGCATAATAGCACTGATAATTCCAAACGTTAATTGCGTTTCTATTATGCCTAGACTCGATCTAACTTAACTTCCTCCTGAAAGCATTCGCACCAAAACCACAGGTGAGTTGTAGCACAAACCTCAATGACATATAATATATACCCACAAATATTATCCGGGAATAAAGCACACCCATAGCACAGAATTCCCCTTCTGGCGAACATAACAGGTTCTTTAGTAAATTTGTGTTGAGTTACAAAAGAGTAAGATAAGAGAATATGGGAGCTGATCTATTAAAAGTGGGTTATGAGACATAGTAAATCATATGATCTGTACCTCAATTTTAATAGAATACTACCCATATAAAAATATCTATCTAGAAAGTAAAAAAAACTAAACTACGATTAATACCAACCTTGCATCATGCTAAACTAAAATTAAGTAAAATTACAATGAAGAATTGAACTAAACCAACTATCCAGCATAGGGGCGTGGTTACTTTCTGACTAAAAATTTGACCAATTAGAACCTAAGTTAACTGAGTTGATGAAAGAAAATGGAAGGAAAGGCGTAGACTTATATCCGATACGCATACCGATGAGATTTTAATGCCCTTCATGGAACGATAGTCCCAGTTTATTGTTTAAGGCTTCATCAAAAACTTTCTGTAAATCTTGTGTGACCTTTTTCCGGGTTGGCAAAGGACTATCTGGACTTTGTGATGGAATCACAGCATTAAGAAATCATTTTTTCTTCTGATATTAAACGTATTACAGTACTTAACCACCTGCCTCATTAATTTTTGAAATTTTTGTAAATAGTAGAGATATTAATTTTATTTTGTAAATAAAGAATGATGTTAATGTAAATACCCAAACACAGATAAAAGTTCTGATTTTTACCTTGCTGGTTTTTTCACCATTTAGAAATACATATTAAGTAAACTCTAACTGTTATTATTTTTATACAAGCATATTATTAAAAAGGGGATATATCAAACTTGGGTGTTTTTGACATGTAATTTTCATATCACCTTTCTACCAATTCTCGCTTTCTTAAATGCCACTCAGTATAACTAGTAACAATATCCTCGCCGGATTATTAATGGTGTGCATCATTGGTTGTAAGAGTTTGAATTTCCCCCACACACAAATTGTCAATTTCCGATCTAATTCAGCCTTTTCCAAGTCAACCTCTTTCTGTTGTTAAGAACAAAAATATGTAGAGTTGATTAGAAAATACATTGAAAAATATATTCAGACACTTCCTAATTTTATTGAATTTTTAGTTACAATAAGTCTTGTAATTATAACACAATGATTTAATATTGCTATGCATTGCTTATCAAAAAAAGTGATAGTAATTGGCAATACTCACTTTTCGGTAACGTAAAGAAAGTCTAATAAATTATCATCCATTATCAGTTCTGAAGGAAAATTCTATGTGATGCTTGTCAAGATCACTAAAAAGATTCATGAACATTTTATCATCTATAGAATGTTTCCAAATTAAGGTTCGGATAGTTCCGAACATATAGGGCGAAACTGAAAGTTCACTATGCGAAAAGTTTCGGATTTGAGAAAATGGTTTCGCCTGAAACACCTGCGAACTTTCTAGAAAGAAACTTCTATTTGTTCTCTAGGCGTATTTTATGATATCTTTGTGTATTCTGCTCTCATCTGATTTATTTCTTCAATAATTAACCTGCTTCCCTGCTTGCCCCGTTTAGCTTCTTCCAGATCAACTCATCATAATATAAGCTCTTCATTGTCATCACCATCGACATGCAATTATAAGGTCATTTATTTTTTTTCAAATGAATTTATAATAAAAATGATGTCATTTCAGGGTTATTTGCCAACAGTCTACACGCCACCATCACTATCATCCACATATTCATTAAATGTAAGATCTCTCTTATCTATGCCAGTCCCATCACTTCGTGATGTGATTAGTGAGAAAATTTGATGTTTGAGCGTTTGTGGTGGAAGGGGGAGAATAACACGTGGAGAAGAGATGTGAACGTTAAAAATGTGTTGATGATTCTCACCATCCATTTATTTCTGTTTTTCTGCTCTCTTCAATCAAAGGAATGCAATTCACGATGATGACGCTCAACACGATAATTAGATACTCCTGAGTTAACGCAACAAAATACTAGGAGCACAACCATCACTCGAGCCAACACGACAACTGAATACCTCTGATCAACACGACAATCCCTTTTGCTAGATTTGATCTTGATTAGGAATTACAACCCTCTTTTTCAAAACTTTATAATATTCTGGAAAAATCCTTTACAACCTTCAAAAAAAAGTAGTCCGCGCAAATTAAAGAGCATCCAAATTTTCTGAAAAAGGTGGTGACTTTCCAACAGTATTACAGAAAATAATAGAAATTCATAGAACGATGACAAGGTTTTAGAAGTTTTATTTAGAAGCCAAAAATCTTTGGATCGTAAGTTTGACCACTCGACACAAACCTACCAGAATAGCCAAAATCGCCCTCGACAGTTCAGGTATGAATTTACAGTTCTTTTTCCACTTCTAAAAATCCAGTATTTTTAATCGTCGATATTTTCGAATAGAAAATGAATATACCAATTAAGGCGAATCCATTAACAATCATCACGTGCTAGCGGAGCCGTATAAAATTTGTATAATTGGTCAATTTTTATGTTGATCATTTTTGTAATAAATAATCAGATTTATTATTATATTATTTAATTTCAATTAAACACATACTTAAAAAATATAACTATATTTAAGAGAAATTGATTTCATTAATGAAAAGTAAAATTAATAAATTGTAATATCAAATAAGAATTTTGTAAATAACATTTTATTAATAAATTTTTTAGAATTATTGGTAAATCTTTTACATTTTTATTAAGAATTACAAATAATATAAAGCTTATTTTTATAATGTTAATTAATTTTTATCCATTTGCTTTTTTTAAATTTTACTTTAATTTTTAAATAAATTAAATAAAATTAAATTTGTATATTTAAAATTCAATTAATTATTAAATAATTAATTATTTTTATATAATTAATATTACATAAAATGATTATATATAATTAATTATTTTTACATAGTTATACTTAGAAATATATGATTTATAATCACATATATAATAATGAATATTATTTTTTTATTTGTTAGATTTGCACATTTTTTATTATTAAACTTTTTTAATTTTCTTATATTCTTCTAAAAAATTTGTAAACATTTATTTTTTTTAAAGAATAAAATAATAATTAAAAAATTTTTGTTATTTTTTTTTTGAAATAAATAAATATTTTATTTTTTTGAAAATTTTAAGAAATCTTATTAAAAAAAATAAATATTATTAAAAAAACATTGAAGATTAAAAATAATAATATTAATAATTGTAATAATGTAAAAGTAAAAGTTTTAATTAAATAAATAATATTATTTTATATATTTATATTATAAAACTAACGATTTAAAATATTGAAATATTAATTAACATAAAAAAACAGCTTAAAAATTTGTTTAAGATATAATTAAATAAATTATAATATTTAATATCATAAGTAATAATATAATTACTTATTAATTTATTTTAAAATTAATAAAAAAATAATAAATTTAATTTTAATATTTTCTTATTTATAATGTTAAATTTTAAATATTTTAAAAGAAAATTATTTTATAAAAAATAACAATTTTATTTAATTATATAATAATATTTAATAATTAATAAAAATAAAAACTTAATTTATTATTTATCAATTATATAGAAGGTTAGCTATTAAAATTTATATTCAAATTATATGATTTATTATATCTTATAATCTGGTTTTAATAGTAAATAATCATATGAGACCATTACAATAGAAAGTGGAAAAACTGCCAGGAAAAATTAATTTTACTTTTATATATTAGATATGATTTTTAGGCTAAAATATATTCAAATTTAATATTAACTTATTTTTAATTTTTTTAGCAATTTCCTTCACCTCCTTTCAATTTATTACAAAGTTCCTATATGTTGAATTTTTTATATAATTAATAAAATTATATAAGTTGAATAATTTTTTTAAAATATTTTAATAATTCTGCAATTAATATATAATAAAGAGTTTTATATAAGCTTCACAAATATATTATTTTATTATTTTTAAGTTCATTTTTAGAAGCTTATAAATTCATCATAAGATTTAATAAAATAAAATATAAAAAATAGTAAATTTAAACTATTTTTTCAAAATAATAGTATTTTATTTTATTTTTTTATTACAAATATTTATTCTTTATAAAGCTATTTTTTGCTATCTTATTCTTATATTTATATTATATTAAGTAATTTAACTTTTAATAATTTATATTTAAGTAAAGCTTTACATAAGTTGGCTTAGGTTAGCTTAGCTTAAGTTAAGTTGATTTATTACTAATTTATTTGGCTTATTTCTTAGATTATCTAACAAGTAAATTTGCTTGCAAAATTAAAAAATTGTTAATTTTTCTATTAAATATTAAATATTAATTTTAGTAATATTATTATTATATAAAAAATATAATTTAGTATATATTTTATCAAACTGCTTCAAAAGCAAACTTATATGCTATTGATGCTTTATCTCAAATTATAAATTTTGTTTTTCAAATTAATTCAGCCAATTCAGAATTATAACTTATATTTAAAGTTGAAGTTTCTGTTATTTTGATGGGGATTTTGAATCTTGAGTGAGCAGTTCTTTCACCATCTAATAATAAAACTGCAATTCCTGATGTTGCAACTGCAATGATAATTTCCTTATTTGATCTTACTTTGCTAAAAGCATATTGAATAGAAAGGTCTTTCCATAATCTTCAGGACTATTAACAAAAAATACTGTTATATTGTATTTTCTATTTTTCATTTTCAAGTATTTGGATAATGCTATCAAAATTTTTTTTTGATCAACATTTAAAAGATTTTCTTGATTTAAAAAAGCTTTTAAATCATCAAAATTGTAATTTAATTCTTTTATTATTAAATCTGATTTTTCAAATTCTTTATCTTAATTAATTAAAAAATAATTAGGTGGAGTAATAGAATAATCTTTTAAGTATCTTTCATATGGTAATAGATATTTTTCAATATTTATTAATGTCTTTGTGATTATAATAGCAATATCATTATCACTTAAATTTTCAGTATTTTTAATTGTTTTTATTAATATTTGAAATCTTCATTTAAATTATTAATATGATTATTAAAAGTTTAAATGCATCCAATTCTCTTGGATCAGAAAATAATAAAATGGAGGCAAATAATTATCTTAATTTTGATAGCATCATGTAACTTGCAGCTTCTTCAAGACATTTGTTAAATTCTTCATTTTCTTCATTCAATAATTCAAATTTTCATGCTGTTTTCTCAAAACTATTATAAACTTTTCTATTTATAGTTTTTATATATTCATAAGAGGTAACACCTTTAACTAAATTTAATAAAATTCTTAAATAAAATCATTTCTTATCCCTTAGACTGCAAGTATACATTCTGGAAATAACTTTTTCGCCACTCTTTTTTTATTGTTACTAATTTTCATCTTTCCATATAAAATGTTTTGGAAAATCAATATAACATAAATTACTTATAACTGGAATAAATAGATTATTTTTATACATTTGAAAATAATAGGTCAATTTTATATGAGAGGATTTTTTGAAAGATCTTCATCTTCTTGAAAGGTAATTATATATTGGTCTTCTAAGTGAACTGAAAGTCTTTCAACTTTATGAGTAAACCAAAATTAAATAGTCTTCAAGATGCTTCAATAATAGAAAATATCTTGCATTTAAATATTTTTTAATTTCATCTTGTAAGCTTTCTATAGATATACAGTCATACCTCTCTATAGCGAATTTTTATATAACGAATTTTTTGGACAACTATATTAAATTTACCCTCGTTATAACGAACTAGCCAATCAAATTCTTTAAAAAATTCACTATAGCTCTATAGCGAAGTTGAAGTTCAGAACATAAAATTCGTTATATCAAGGGTTGACTGTAATTATATAGTTATAACTTTTATAAACATATTTATAAAGATATTTGACTGAATAGATACTTGAATATATTTCTATATTTATATGACAGTCATATTTTTGACATAAATAAGGATTATAAGGAACAACCCATTTATTATCGATAATGAATTTTCCTTTTTTAATTGTTCTTCCATTATCCTTTCTTCTATATACTAGATATCTATGTCTTATTATTGTTGTTGTAGCAAATTCTCTATGATAATGTTTGCTATATTTACTATCAATTATACAAGATGATTTAGGATTTTAAATTTCACAAGATCTGTGAATCATGTTTCTACAAATAGTTTCAAATAGCAATGGTTAAAGATCTTTGTTTAGAAGTTTTGCACATACTATATGATCAAAATCTTCTGGTGACTTTAGTTTAGATAAGATTATTAAAATATGTGCATGTGATAATCCTCTTTTTTTGGAATTCAATAACATATATATGAGCAATGACTTTTCCAAGTACACCTTTTACAAAAAAATCATGAGTAATTTCTCTTAATTTTAATTTAAATACCCTTGCAACTATATCAGATCGGTCACTTGCTTGTTAATTTAGTAAGAATTTATTTTTAGTTTCTGGCTAATTAGAATTGCAAGTAATTATTATAAATAAATCAGGTTTTTCATATTTTCTAACAGTCGTTATGGAATCTTGATATAATTGTTGCATGTATCTAGTAGATCTACTAAATATTACTGAAATAATTTTCCTGAAAGGTGTAATATATTTTTTGTTTTATTTAAATCTCTAATTTGCATTTTATATGTTGCAAATTCTCTAATTGTAATCTGTTTTCTTTTTTTGATCCTTGTTTGATTTTCCAATTCTTCTATTTTCTCATCTTCATTATCAATAATTCTAGACTCAACTACAATATCATCAGGTTCAGGTATATATACTCAAATAGGTTTCTTTTCTATTTCTATTTCTTTTTTTTACCTTTGCCTTTACTTGAACTTGTTAAATCAAGATTTTCAAAAAATTGAGACACTCCAGAATGTCTAATTTCTTATATAATTTGCTTATCAATTTGCATTCTATCTTTTGATTCAGTTTTGGATTCAGATTTTGATTTACTTTTATTTGCTCTTAAAATATTATCATGCTAATGTAAGAACCTGATTATATACTCTGATATGAGTTACAAAAGGTTCGTCTGAATCTGGATTATTTTGTATAAACAAATTATATAAAGATTGTGAAGCTGAAGATAGAGATGCTAAAATAATCTGTTTATTTAAACAACAAAATCCTTTAGTTTTTCCTTTTCACTTTAATGCATAACAGTGATTACAAATATTATTCATTCTTTTAAATCTGTGTTTATTGTTTTCTATTCGATTTTCTGTATAATCATCTATATTGCAATATCTTATTTTTAAAAATTGGATTTTATTTGTTCTTGTTTTACAATATATTGTTTTTTCATAATGATTTTTTGTTGCTCTTTAAAGTCTGCTTTTTGTTGAGCTATTTGTTTTGTTTATTTCTTTTTTGATTTCTGTTTTCTTAATCTTACATTTTCAGTTATTTTAGATCTTGTTCTGAAAGATGATAAAGTATTATCCTCAGTTTGTGATCTTGTTCTACTTGATGGTTTAGCCTCATCATGTACTTTTTTAGTTTGTTGATTGAGAAAATTTGCTTTAGCCTTTCTTTTTCTATCTAATTTTTTTTTCTTTCTTGTTTAGTTTTATTTTCAGGTTCTTGATATGCTGAATCAATTTCTTTTAATAATGTGTATTTTGATTTTAGCATTATTGTTTTGTTTTGTAAATTAAATAAAAAAATATGTAAAATTATTTATTAAGAAAGAAATAAAATTTAAATGATTATAATAATATTTTTTTTTTTGTGATTTGTAATACATAATTGGTAATATATTACAAAAAAAAAATAATAATTAATATTTACACATATTATTCAATAATGCATATATGCATGCATATCATACATATACAAAGAATTGAATTTATTTTTAAATTAGCTAAAAAAAAGAATACATTTTTTAATTAGTTTATTTTTAATTTAATTTTGTTTATTCTTATCTTTTATAAATAGTAGAATCATATTTTATTAAAGTCTTGAAAGCCTTGGAAGCTGTTATCTCGAGATCTAACAATCAGAATTTCGTGAAATCTACACCATAGTGTTTGCCGAGATGCGCACTTCAAAATAATATGTGTTTTATCTTTAACGGATCACATTTTTTTTTTTTTTTTTTTTTAAGACGCGGTAATATAATTTTATTAATTAATATATAATACAAATCAAATTAAATGAAGTAAAAACAAACAAAAAATTTATATGATCTGTTCTAAAATAAAATTATTGTCTAAAGGCGTTATATAACCAAAAGAACTGTGGCCCCTCCAAACCAGCTGGTTGTCCTGTCAAGTTCAAAACAAGAGGATTATCCTCATATTTATCATAACTATCTAATATTATGTAAGAGTTTGAAAAATAAAATAAAAATAAAATAAAGGATGACAACTAGCTATTACCGATCCAAGAAGAGAGTCCAATTTCTGCCATGAGTTATTGATAGATTTACTAGTTCTTGCCAATTTGAGAAAATGGGTTGTGAAGTGAGAAGTGGTTGAGCGACGTGATGATTGAAAGAAAATTTAGATTTTCGGTCATATAATCTTTTCTTTGATGTCGAAATATTGAGGGATTTCTCTTGTTCGATTGTTGCATTACAGCGAGGAATCCATATTTCTTCGTATGTAAGTTCAAAAAGGAAGTTGGTAGTATTACGGATAATAGTATAAGTTTGTTGGTTGGAGTTAGTAATGTTGTTAATGATGTCAAAAAACTTTGAAGGTATGATTCCTTTAATTAGATCTATGAAAGTAAGAGAGTCCTGATTATCAGATAAAATCCAAATGTCATC
>CAMKVN010001026.1:0-21364 GCA_946474995.1 Funneliformis geosporum | reverse complement strand
TTAAATACATTAAGATAAATAAAATTTTGCTGTTAAATTTTGATACCTACTAACGATATTATAAAAAAAAAATATTACATTCTGTCCAATCAAACTCGAATCACGTGATAGGGTCGCCATGGCGACAGGGTCGCCAAATAGTATTACCCTAAATTAATAATAAAATTTATTTATAATAAAATGTTGATTTATCTATCATATAGATACTTTATAGTAGAAAAAAGAAATTACAAAAAAAAGGTCAGAGAGACTCTAAATTTTTTAAATAATAAATGTTAAATCAAATAATAAAAAGTTGAGAAAAAAACTTTTGAAAATAATTTAATTCTTTTTCTTTAAATATGTTTATTAAATAAATCGGTAAAATTTAAAAATAAAAAAATCCATAAAAAAATAACGGGTTATAAGAAATAATAATAATAATAATGGGGTTGTAATAATAATTCAAACCGGCAAATATAAAAAATAAAAAAAAAATATATAAAATTAAATAAAACAATTAAAAAAAATAGATTAATTATTTTAGAAAATCCAATTGTCACGAGCAATTAACGTTAATAGGCGTGATACTAAATCAGTCACTAATACCAGGTATTGATAACCAAATTAACATTTCATCATTCTTGCATGTGAATCCATTACTACTGATTTCATACTAACCTGATTTACCTTTTAAGATACATGATAAAAATCATTTTCGTTCTAAAGTGTTCTCAATTCAATCACTTTAATTATGCATTTCAGATTTTTCGTATATGTATTTGTGTACATTTGTGTGTATCGTATAAAAGAAAGTGGAAAGAAATGGGTATGAGATATTAGAAGATTTATCAAATATATAGACATTGATATATTATATTATTATTTTTTCGATGGATGTTTGATAACTAGCTTCCATACCTGTTTACCCAAGTAGGCTTGGCATCCTCGCCCATTGTTCGATATTTTAATTTTTATCCAAATACTTTGAAAAGTTGTCTAAATTAATGTTAGAGGAAAGGAACATTATAGAATTTCTTTTGAAAATTTTTGTAGCGTGTCGAATTATTGATTGTTAAGTATGAGAGGAAATAAAAATAGCAAAAGTGTAGTCCCGATGATCGACAACCACGAATAAAAAATTGAAAATTTATTATATTTTGTATTATTTGTATTTTTTGTATAAAAGGGGGGGTGAGATTTTTTTAGTTTAGTTTTAATATTTGAAATCACGAAATAACGAATTTATTAATAACATTTATCTCAATAAATAATTTATTATCGTATTTCTTGATTTAATATATTAAATTTACATAATTGACAGAATTTTTTTTCAAAGTTATTGTTTATATAAAGCCTCCCTTGTTCCTTTCAATCGAATTTTAAATTGGAAGGAAAAAAAAAATTACCCCCAAGAAATAACGTTTTTACTTACTTAAAAAAAAATGAGGCTACATTTATGTGTCGCGATTATTATAACATGTGCCTTGCTAACTATCAATACGAATGCTTATAAAAATGACTTGGTTGAACCTATTGATAAACCATTCGTAGAAAAGTATAAATCCAAAGAATTAGATTTCTTAACCTTTGGTGATTGGGGCTATGCGAAGGTTAAAGTGAATCAGGAGGTTGGAAATCAAACTAAAGTTGCTAATGTTATGATGAAATGGGGCGAATCTTACCATGGTAAGTAATATTTTGATTATTTAAAACTATAAATAAATCTTTGTAATTACTCACGAATATAAATAAATTATTTAGGTACGGAAATATCACGGCTCAGATTGATTATAGCTTGAATATTGATTCTCGTTTCTTCTTTCCATCAGCCTTCTTTGTTCGTGAATCATACTTTGGGAGATCATTTGAAACAAAAGTCGCATGGATCCATATCGATACGAATTTTTTCTATTATAATTCAACGGATCTTGATGATCCAGAAAGATTGAATATGAAGCATAATTTTGAAAAGTTTGGATGGAATGGTATGCAAACGATTGAAGATAAATTAAAATGGATTGAAGATAAGTAAGTTAATTGAACCAAGAAAAACCAAATGGATCTTCGTCGTCGGTAAGTAAATCTAAACATTTTTTTTTATTATTCTTTTTCTCATTCAAACAACAATTTAAAACTTATCAATTATTATAGGGCATCATCCTCTAATTGGTAAATGCGTAGAGCATTTTCAGATGAAAAGACTGAGATTGCTCTTTGAAAAATATCGCGTAGCTGCTTATTTCGCAGGTCATAATCATGTTTTAGAATTAGAAACCACGAAGTCCAATCAACCTGTTACATATTTCACCTCAGGAGCTGGTAGTAGAACGGATGTAGGATGTGAAGGAAAGGATTGGGGCATGCCGGAAGGTACATTAGGATTCTTACATTCCATTTTAAAAGATGATGAAATGCTTTATGAATTTATTGATACTACAACTTCTGACTTTAAAGTAGTTAATAAAGGAAAGGTTTTACCTAGAGCAATGTAAAAAAAAAGAATATTATTAGACAATATAATGTAAAAAATAGATTAAAAAAATCCAAACATTAATATTTAAAATAAATTCTTAAGGAATAGAACATTTAATTTAATTAACAAAATTTAATTATGAATTTGATGATCTATAAAACAATAGATTAATAATATGTAAAATAAAATAAATAATAAATTTTTAAAAACAAAAAATATTTAAAAGACTTGGTTTGAAGGTTATAGAGGCTTAATTAATGTACCGTTACATTAATGTATGTTACAATACTTCCGAAATCTAACTTGGTACTCCCTTGGTAAAAGAGTGAAGGATTAATATTTGTAAAAATTTTATTTGATCAAACTTAGAGATATTTTAATATATAATTTGCATGTTCCTCTATGCTGAACTACCAATATTAAATTTTTAATTAAAGTTCGGCACTCGCGAATATAGTTCTAAATATATAACTTTGTTATAAATACCAACAAGAATTAGAGAACATTTAATGGCAGAAGGAACAACTATTGTAAATTAAGCAGATTCGCGAATGATTAACGCCAGGTGCACAATGTCTCAGACTCATTAAAAAGTTCATCATTTTAGCATCGACAGCATCAGGATTTGGCATTATTCATAAGGAAGGAAAGAATTTAATCCAAAGGTAATCTTCGACATCTGATACGTCTCGGAATTAACTTAAGTTTAAATTGATTAAAAATGAATGCCAGAATGTTTCCAATATGTATTATTAAATATTAAGCTCTAAATTTTGCAATCCCAATCGATTTTTTTTTTAATACTGGGGATGTATCTTGATTAAAATGATTCCTTGATTAATTCTTAAATTTTGAATATTTAAAAAAAAATCCTTTCATTAAAAGCGAAAGGAAAGTTGCCATGGACAGAGATTGATAAACGAAGATCGTGAATATGAAAAATATGAAGGAAAAAAGGAACCGCTCCAACATAAATATTTTGAAAAGGGTTTTGATATTATCAATATTTAGAACGAAGTTAATAGTTCAGTTTTGTATCTTGTCCGAGTAAAAAAAGGAAAGACAGTTAGTTAATTTTCGTTAAAAATAAAAAATTATGGAAAGATTATTTATCTGATTTTTTCTAATTAATGATGGATGAAAACTTGAAGATTAAATTAATTTAAATATTATAAATTTTTATTTAATAAATAATTTTTTATTTCAGATAAATATTTCTATCTATCTTATTATTTTTTTTTTTATATAAATATTAAAAAAAAGAAAAATAATAAAATTCACCAATTTTTCAAATCATATTTTGGAATGATAAAAACACCAAAAACTTCTCTTAATTCTTTGACCCTTTGCCGATGATTATTTCTTAAACAATCCAATCCCAAAAATCTTAACGAATCCGTCTTCTTTGTATAATTAATAATTTGTTCAAAATCCGAATCGTTATATTCTATCGGTTGATTAATTATAATCGTTTCTAATGATGCTTTACAATTTTTTAGTAAATTATGAAATTGATCTATACCAAAAATTTTCTTTGGCTTATATAATTGACCAATATTAAGATATTTTAACGTGGGAGGTAAATGAGTTCCCAATGAATTATAAAACTGATCGGTTCCGATATCATCTCCAAAAACCATGTCTGTTAAAGTTAATTTCTCTAGAAAATTTAAATTATCTAATAAATTAAATAAATTACTGGACTCGTGAAATTTTAATTCGTTACATTGAAATTCAACAATATTTGAACAAATCTTTAAAATGGTTTGATATGTATTTTTAAATAATGTATTAAGGTAAAGAGATCGTAGATTATCATTTGCAAACTTTTGGATCAGTGATTTCACAATGGATTTTGAGACAAAAAATTCTAAATGCAATTTCTTCAGATTAAATTTTGTTTTTGTTGAAGAGATTAAAGAGAATGAACATTTACAATCAGAAATAACGAGCGTTTCTAAATTAACACACCCTGATAAGATTTCATAGATGGCATCATTGATCAAGACTCTACAAAGGAAGAGGGAGGAAAGGTTATTCGTCTGTGATTTCAAAGCAGGTAAAATAATTTCTTCCCTATAAATCAGATCCTTTGATCCATAATATTTAAAATCTTGAAGATTTGGTATAGCCAAGATAATATCCTTCATCGCTCGGTTCACGGCCGTCGAATCACATTGTCTGAAATCCAAAGATTGAATATCATTACAAACGGTTGGAAGAAATTGTAAAAGATCTAATGTGTTTCTACTACTTTCTCTATATCGATAAGTATATTCATCCGAGAATAAACATGAAAACTTATTAATCCTTGATAAGTAAGGGGAATTTGAAAAAATTGTATAATCTGGCATGTCCTCCCAATAAATAGAAAAGGTATCTAATTTCGAACATTTTCTCATCAAAAGGTTAGATAATGCCTTCGTAATTTCAAATGCCTTGGGATTATGTGAAGAAGATGATAATTCATCCTTGATTTTAATCCAAAGTTCCGCTGCCCATTTTAGTCGATGATATCTAAATTCCGTTAAATAACTGGAATAGTCGAATAAAGGTGGTGGTAAATCCGGAAGAACGACAACTTTTTCATCCATTAATAATTTATCCACATCTTCTAAACATGAAATATACGTTTGAATGAGTTTGTAATGTTTAGAAGCAGTGCTTAAAGGTCTAGCCCATAAGTATGACATGGCATTTCTACACCAAGAACGATTTACGAGAATACATGTATGTAAACAATGAATATCATTTGATATATTTTGAAATATCATACGAAGACATTCGGTTGGTAAAGGTACGGAACGAACTGGTGGCATTTTGTGAAAGTAAAAAAATTTTTTAAGAGGATGGGGTGAATTTATATGTTGTTCCCATTTATTGCATTATTTATGTTGAATTATTTCCTAAATTAGAAAGTTTAAAATTTAATTGATGCAACAATACATTTACAATTGTCGATCATTTCTTGGGTCGGTTAAAACCGGTGAAAAAAAAACAACAAATAATAATAATAATAATAATTATTCAGAATTTATCATTATCGTTTAAGAATCCAAAAATTTTGGTGAATCCTGCAGCATGACGTCAATGTACATATGAATATGCACATTTGATGCATTCTTCGAAGTTTTTGGGTTTAAAAGAATGGGATTCGGCAAGTAACGAAATTCTGCAAAAGAATCGCCTGTTACATCAACAATAAAAGATCATTCCGATATACATGAGCACCAAAAATAAATATGATCATGAAAAGGTAAAAATTATCTTCTTCATCAATAGGATTACTAGAAACTTCTCACTTATATGTTCGTTGTTTCCAATTCAAATTTCATCTCCATTGTCTACAAATCAGGTGAATGTCAAATCAATTTTCTTGTGCTATCGCAATCCATAAAAATTAGTTGTTTGATCAAAAGTCCAACTATTGGGCAGTAAGAGAATATTTATTTGGTAGAATCTCTGAAGATTAAGTCTTAAGGACAAAGTTCAGTTCATTAAACATGTAACCACTAATAGAATTTCTTTAGTTCCATTTACAAAGATATAAATCTAATTAGCTTTAACATTTAATGGTTTTTATATCATAAATAGTTCATGATGGATGAAAAAATTGATTTTAATGTGAAAATGTGTTTACTACTCAAATTTTTTGTCCATAATGACGTGGTCTTCCTTGTTGGAAAAACGAACCTTGGTGCTGTTTTTGAATCCAAGCATTTTAATTCCACATTTTCAATCAGGTCTATTAAAAGAGAATTATAAAATTAGATAAACAAAGTTAATAATAATACGGTTGCGAGGAAAAACCTTTATGTTTCGACGGTTCAATTGAAACTATATATTAAAAACCGTGTCGTCGAAACATAGGGTTTCGACTTTTGCCATTTGCTAAAATGAGTTTTGCCCGCAATTATAGTTAGTATTTGACATACCTCCTATATGAATCTCACATTAGAAAACTATTAATTATTGGATATAAAACAAATGATTATTTACACAACGTACTGTATTTTCATATTTAAATTTTTTTGCAAGATAAAATTTAATAGCATTTCGTTTCCATCTATTCGTAAATAAAATCAACCTTTTCAACTTCCCAGAAATGACAAGAAAAATCATTTCCAGGAGGTACTACCAACTAACATGTTTGAATATTGAAAACAAGAAGAATATCATGAAACGCGAAAATATCACATATGGGAGCGTTGCCAGTAAAATCACATTAAGGATCATACCATACTCAAGAATTATTTTGCAGGAAACGTTCCCATAAGCAGAAAAAGAGAGAGAATGAAGCTATTTTTAATATATTAAAATTTTTTTTATTTCGTCCTATTTTTGGAATGATCTGCGGGACGGAATATTTATTTAAAAAGATATTCTACAACTTCGCTGAAATACACTTAGTCAACGGGTTATTCTGACTTCGTTCTAATGGCTTGCATATGGGAAGATTGCTAGGAAATCAGATTCTTAGAATTTTTTAATAAAATTTTGATGATGTTAAATTAAAATTGCAATATGATTTAAATTTCAGTCAAAAATTCTCAGAACCTGATTCCCATATCATCTTGTATAATTAGGTGTTATCAGTAAAAATACATTTGACAAGTCCATTTTGTATAGGTAGATATATATATTTATTATTAGATTCGTCCTATCCAATATGTTCCCCAAATGAGAGAGGAAAGGAGGATAACAAGGAGAGGCAGAAGAAAAGATAAAGGTAATAGAAACTACATGTTTGAGAATACAATTACATATGAATATACCATAATCATATATTTGAATAAACAATGATTAGTGATTATGCGAGGAATCACAGTTAGTTATTTAGTTCAATGAAAGAACGCGCAAGTTTATATATAATTGGTATTTCTGCAAAGTTGAATTGTTATCAATTCATGATAAAAGATGTTTAGAGAGAGAAGCTGTCATTTATATATATTTACCAAACAATAAAATTACAATTTGGTTTGTCACAAGGACTCACACAATTAAAAAACTAAAATTTATTAAATAATATATGTATATGTATAATATAATATTAATTACAATTCCAATATTTGAAAATCCCAAAATTGGTAAATTTTTTTTTTTTTTGAAAGTCAATAATTCTAAGCTGAATATTGAGGATTCTTTTCCTTTCCTTCCAAAAATACGATTTTTGGTATTGATGTGGTTTGAGATGCATTATCAAAAATACTTTTATCATTTAATCCACCGAAACTTTCATCATCCGTATCAATTAAAGTATTGCTACCGGAATATGTTTCCTCTTTTTGATCTCTGAATCTATGTAAAGCATTATATACTCTTCCAATAATATTAATCGATAAATTTAAACATGATGATAAAAGTGTTAATAAAGGTATAATACTATAATGTACTACATCAAAGTTATAAATAATCTATTAGAAATAAAAAAAAAATGTTAATTTTTGATATTTGATGATTCATGTGACATGAT
Organism: Funneliformis geosporum; assembly: GCA_946474995.1. NCBI lineage: Eukaryota > Fungi > Glomeromycota > Glomeromycetes > Glomerales > Glomeraceae > Funneliformis > Funneliformis geosporum. Next base: position 13,436 of record CAMKVN010001026.1, on the reverse strand, counting down.
CAATTAAAAATGCATACCTGAATGACTGCTTGAGGGATATCTTCAATAAAAATATTAAGGCAAGCCCCCCAAAATATCATATTTGATGCTGAATGAGAAAATCTTGCGCTAAAAATTTCGTATCCCGCAAATCTTGATTCAAGTACATTTAAAATTTCGATATCGGCTCCCGCTAAGAATGTGAAGATTGCTACAATTTTTGTATTATTTTTTGACCATTTGGAAAATCCTTCGGTAAGATTTTCTCGTGTTATAATTGTAAATGCCAATCCTAAACTTGTAATAAATGGAATTATCAAAGTTACAATACTTTAAAGGAAGAAAAAAGTTACTAACGTAAATAATTATTTTTTTTAAAGAGAAAAAAACAATAAAAAAGATTTTATTTCAAGGACGATTTTTACCTTGGAATAAATAGTCGATCAACAGCTCGAGCATTTGTACTAACAAAGAGAACATCCATAAGAAAATCAAACACGATAAGACCAAATTGTAAAATTACAATACTTCTCCCCTAAATAAATATAAAAAAGTATTGGAATTATGATATCAACAGTTTAATTAATATTACAGTCATGAAATTTTACCTCGTTATTTTTGCGTTTTGCCCATATGTAAAGTATAATAAATACACACATGGATGCAAATACTGCAAAAACGTATAGACCATAATCCATAAGAAAGTTTGCTATTGTGCAAAATTAAGAATGTCAATTAAAATCACATTAACCATTACAGAAATAAACGTGAAAGTATGAATTCTTACAGGTGGTTTTGTATCCAAATTCTTGATCTAAATATCTTGTATATTCACCAGTTGCAATAAAAGTGATATACTTATTCTTAATCAAAGTATCTAAATCATTTTTGGCCGAATCAACTTTTATTTCATGTTTAATTTTTTCCCTTTCAATATTAATAGATAAAATGATTTGTTTCGGAGAGACTGTGGTGTCGGTTTCACCCCTTCCATTGGTAGTTATGCGATCCGGGCTAATGGGTATGGCATATGCTATTTCTTGCCTTAACTTCTTGTAAAAATCATCGCGGCCGTGATCATCAAGTTTATCAAAATAATTAGTCCCTTCTGTGGTTAATCGAACCATTCCTGTAGCTTTAACTGAACTCTTTCCTTCGTTCGGTACTAATTCGAAATTGTGTGATGTGAGTATTTATGTCATTAAAATGAGAGGAATTTAAAGTACTTACGTGTTGTAAAGGACCAAACGCGATCATGTATACCATCTAGAGGTTCTTGATATGTTCGACTCTTTATAAAGTTATTATCAATTGTAACATAATATTTTCCAGTAGGATGGTTGAATGTGCTTTTAATTACTTTGACATAAACTGTCATTCCATCATCATCAAGTCTCACATGTTCGTTGAATCCAGAAGTGAATTGACGAATAATATCACGACCAGAATCATCGATTTGAAAAATCGTAATGTTGCCAGATGATAAAACTATTTGATCAAAAAATTTGATTGTAAGTGATTCTATATCAGTTGAAATCGTTTCATTAATCGCTGGTGACGTGGTGTTAATATGGAAATTGGTATATCCATGATCTAAAAATAATTAAAGTCGCTTTAGTAAATAACGAAAAAAACAAAATAATAATTGTAAATATACGTTCGAGATATTGCGTTACGTTACCTTTTTTCCCAGCAAATTTATACAAATCAGTCGTGATCAAAGTCCAACTTTGTCCTTGCTCTTTTTGAGCTAGCACAAGAGTATTATTTGGTAAAACTTTAGAAGAAGCGAATACATTTGTTATGATAGGATTTTCAAGGTCCCAGGAATAAACTTCACCATCGTTATTAATTATATAACCATACATAATAGCTTCATTTGCTTCATTTTTTTTTAATCCAGTTAATAAAAAACCCCCATATCGTAATGATCTAACATAATATTCATCAATTCCTGGAATCGTTGGAATTGGTCCATTTAATGATTTACCATTATATGAGGTTCCTGATGTAAGAAATTCGACCTTAACATAAGAAGTATTGAGATTATTATTAACGGTCAATACACAAGTTTGTCCCATTCCCAAGTAGGCAATATCGCAATCAAGTGATAAAAACTTTAATCCGGGAATTTGAGTTTGAAAGAGAACAGCTGGTTTTCGATTAGTCGACTGACCATATGTTAAGAATAGGGCGTAGATTGCTCCATGAGGAAGAAAAGGATCCTCCGGAGGGACATCCGTTGAATTGGCAAAAATAATCGCGTATCCTCCGTCAATTGTCGCGATGGCTTTAACTTGATACGACAAGCTTTGAAAGCTTATGCTATCTTCTGCAAGCTTTTGAATTTCCTTATTTTCAGTTCTTTTTTTTTTTTAAAAAAAAAAAAAAGAATAATAACGATCATTAATTAATCATAAGTTGATTGAGCATTTAATATTTATATGATAAATGATAAATTACATTAAGAATTGTTGACCAATAATATTAGTGGTATTTGTTTCAGTACCCACACGAAGAAATCCCTTATTACGATCAACATTTACTGTAATTGAAGCTTGGTTGGGCAACCAATTGTTGGTTACCGGATCAACAAAAGCAGGTCCCAGTAAAACTTTACTATAGTAGTAAGATTAGAATTATTGTTTATTACTTACTTTCTCTTTTAAAAAGATAAAGAGTTTCATTTTTAATTTAATGTAATAATTTATGCTAACCCATAAATAGTTCGATTTAAATCAACAAGCATTACCCATTCATTATAAGTAAAAGCATTATTTGGATCCTCAGCTTCCGTGTAAGTTATCAACAAGAGATCACTTGTTACAGGATAAATTTTAATAGGAGTCTTCATGAATCCGTTTATTTGCCAGTAACAAAAATTAAAGTCTTGAATATCCAACGTCATGTCAATTTCTGTAACTTGTCCATCAGGTGAAATCGCTCGAAGTGACAAGTGTTTATCTACACAAGTCATTCCTTCATATGAAGCCGAAGAATTCCTACGAATTATACGAAGAATTAAAGTGCCATCATCAAATTTATCTATCATAGATACGCGAGGTGGATTAATATTTTCAGTTGATGACTCATAATATGTAAAAACATTCGTTTGTGATTTTATGGGAAGTGTTGTAAAGATGATGATTGATAAAAATGTTAAAATAAATATATGATTTAAATTCATCTCGAATGTATTATAAGTTTTATGATGGGATTTTGGATTTATTTAAAAATTCATGAATGAATATCTCTGATGACAATAAAAAAAAGGAGAAAAAGAAAATTTACATATGATAAGGAAATTTTTTTCCCAGAAAGAATAGGACCCATTTTCATAGCATTTTTATATAAATATTTTTCATTAACCCGATATATACCATGCGTATTGTATAATGAAGATTGGATTTTGTGTTTGTGTTACATCTTTAAAAAATTTTCGTAAAAAAATTGGGACACTAAACTTTATTCTTTACAATTTTTTTTTCCTCCGCACAGCAATTCCCATAATAGTCAAATGCTTGATAACTTTTGAATTAACGCTATTATGAGGGATTTCCTTTTTAAGTAACAATTTGTAGAATATCCGGATTCTTTGAATCACTATCTTGTTTGTTTATTTAATCGAACGCCATTAAACGTTAGCAGCAATTTTTTGTTGTGTAACATAACTGATATAATCATACATAAAACCAACAATGACTCGTGCAAACATCAAATTCACAAGGGTCTTTTGAACACACATATTTATTCTGGTTCTAGGTTTATCAACAAGGTTACAACAGGTAAAAGATATTCTGTAAAGTTAAATTTGACAATACTCAATTTGAACGATAAGAACAAGATCTAAAGTGATGATGATCAATGGTTCCTTGGCAATATCAGTGTAACGCTGATCTTCAACCTTCAGTCGACGTATTTTTAGAATTGGCTATTTTTAGAACAACGAAAAGTGCTGGAAAATTTTTATAAATAGCTGCGGGTATATTATATTTTTAATTTTGCGGGGTTCTAAAACATATATGATAAACATGTTGAATCCCTGTATAATAATTTGGCTTTTTCTTACGAATAAAGTGTGCTGTTACACAAAATTTTAACTGTGGAATCTAAATTCCCTTACTGGAGGCAATGTTTTAAGGCAGTTCATTCTTAATTCGGGTGCTGATTGTGCTTAAATTAGGCGCTAATACATAAATCGAAAGTTTAGTGAGAAAATAATAATATATTTTTTTTGCCCAAACTTAATATGGGTAAATCAAGTTTATTGATGGGTAAATCAACAAAATTATGATCATTCAAATAGGAATCCCAAAAGAATTAACTAGACTAAAACCAATTTTAAACAAGTGAACAAATGAACGCCATACGAATCAAATTTGTAACATCATCCCCAGTTTTTCATTGTTTCTTTTCTTTCTTTTCCTTATAAATCATTGAATTTATCAAACGCTAACAAGGATTTACCCAAAAACGGTACGTATTTAATCGAACACAATATATATAAAGCGATTATTATTTAGCACATGGTTACCATCTTAAATTTTTATGGCAGTATTTTTTTTTTTTTTTTTTATAAATAAACCAACCATGAATAAGTACAACGATGAAGTGACACATTTTTTGTGTTTGTTATTGTAGCTACTTGAATATAATTATATATATAATGAACTTGAAAATTATTTTTAGCTGACCTTTTCTTTTTTATTGTATTTTATTTTTTTTTTTACTTTCTTTCTTTTACAATCGATTGATATTTTTCCAAAAAAAAAAAAAAATATTTATTTTTTTTCTTTGTTAATGACACCTTAGCTAATGGTCGCTTTATATATGAATGTTTCATGGAATTATACACTCAGCCATCAATCTTTCGTATTCTAAAAGTTTTGCAACTTTTATTCGCTTTCGTATGTCTAGCCTTAGGTAATATTAAAAAAATGACAAGTTTGTCCCTAAAAAGAGAGAAAATTAAAAATCCTTTTCTCTCTCTCACTTTCATACATGTGCATAAATATAGAAATAACTCAGTTTATAGCTTCTTCAAAATATGAGCCGCTAACGTTGATACATTTTGAGGAAATTGGGTAACCCTTTGTTTGTTTCCTAACTCATCTTGATTCAATTATCGAAAATCGGTTCGCAAGCTTAATTTATTATCATGCATTCATTTAGAGCCTTCAGTAACCCTGGGATACAAATATTCTTTTATGTTGTAATCCCAGTTACGATAGTTGTTGTTGGTAAATATCCTTTGTCTCTTTCGTTCTATTGCTTTTGATTCGATATATTTTAATTTAATTTTATTATGACAGGATGGTATTTAATATATTTCAATTTTTATTGGAGGAATCCATCAGCATATAGAGATATAGGAATAGATGGGTATATAATAATAACGACGTTGTTAAAAAATTTTTTTTTATTTTTTGTTAAAGTTGAATTATTTATATATATATATGTTTTTATAATTATTAGCTTTTTTTCTATATTATGGGTAACCGCAGGTACGTAAAAATACAAATATACAAATCAAATAGAAAGGAAAGCCACTTAAATATTTTCTTTATTTTCAGGGTTGACGAAGTTATATCCAGTGTATTATAATTATAATCCTAAATGTCCCAAAACGGAAAATTTCGCTTACGAAAAACATTTAGTATGTGGCACGTATATAGCGAGCATGTCAATTGGATGGGTCAACGCAGCATTATTCGTAATATCAACAATATTTTCATATAAACTATCAAAAGAATTAGAATGGAGGGGAACCATAAATTCATTAAGTAGAAGACAATCGGTTGCAAGTCAATTCAGTAGGAGGAATAGTACTCGAAGGACCTCAATTCGATAAAAAATTCTTATCGGCAATAGACAATTTCATTAGATTTCATGATATTATTTATTTATTTAATTATGTATTTATAAATTGAAAAAAATTTCCTTTTTTTTTGTTTTCTTGCTTCAAACACATGTTCGTTTCATACGGGTGAATAGAAATGGGACTTTGCATTTTATTTCTACTGATTTTATCAATATTTTTGTAAATAATAAAATTTTTTTTCATATGTATGTGAAACTTAAAGAAAGGAGAGTATGCGATTAATAAATAATGCAAAACCCTTACATGATTACATATTGCAGCTTGTCATATATGGTAATTTTTCTTTGTTGATTTTTGGTTCCCATCACCTTTTCTGACTTCATTGTTTACATTCATGTCAAATATGAATAAAATTTCATTTATATATATATAATATGTATATAGAAATTAATTTAAACAATTTTTTAAAAAAAAAAATATAACATGCATAAAATAATATTTTGACTCAATTTCACTTGAATTGGGTAGCTCCATCGCCTTGATTATTAAAAAATAAAATATAAATATTTTTCTTTATTTATTTATTTTCATTTATGAAAAAAGAGAAAGAAGAATTTTTTGTTTTCTCAATTTATTAAAAACGGAAATAAAGTGGCTGCTCACGTGATAATGCATATCGTGTGACTTTCTACAAAAATTTTTTTAACGGATTTTGTACGTTATAAACGTTATTTCGTTATATTCAAGAAATGTAACAGCATCAGACATTATTTTCATAGATTGGATTGAACGTCGAAGGACGTGACTTTCAAGAACTTGACGTTTTTTTTCCGTGCAATGGCACGATGAAAAAAAAACGTATAGATCTGTATCAACGATTTTCTTTTGGAGGTTCTATAACCATCAAGTTCCAAATTTTTTCTTCAAGAAATCATTCTCGAGATTTTTTAACATCTTTTTGGAATCATATTTTAAGTGGGAATCTTAAAGTTCAATTCTAATCATTTAATGCGTTGATTTTTGCATGAAAATGAGATGGAATTTTTGAATTGGGGAATGGAAAGGCTTCCTTTTTATGAGTTACAATCATGTTTAAGAACTTCTTTTTAGTAGTGGTGATGCATCAAAGTGATATATATATATATATGGACATATGGACATGCGACATTAGTTGGGGTTGGAATTATTTCTATCGTAGAGTTTTAGATTCTTCAAGTTTTTGACACTTCTCGCAAAAATGTTTATCTATGCCAATTTGTTTTCAGTAAAAGAAAATACAACCTCTCTCACAAGTATCGTCATATGTCAATTGATGAAATATAAGTTTGGACTGAAGGTTAGAACCTCTCTCTCTTTTTTTAGTAGCTTTAGAGAAACTTTCTAATAATGGATAAACCATGATCGTAAATAACACGTACAAACGGGATCATAAAATGGCTAGAAACTCACCTTTTAACTTCAAGCTATTTGTCATTTTTGGGGGATTTTAAATAACAATAATAAGAATTTATTATTACTTTTTGATTTTTGACAGTAGAAATTGTCGTCGATCAAAACCCAATTTATGTTTGTTGAACAGTAGTACAAATAAAAAAAAAAGCAAATTCTAGCATTTGTTTGTTGGCCACACAACTGTATATTCGGCGTCAAAGACGGTTATCATTATATAATAGCGTGTAACAGGCATTAATTTTAATAAAATCCCGAAGGTTCATGGAATGTCAATGGCTCAATGTCAAACTGTATTATAAAAAAATTATATCCTTCCATTTTTTAGCAAATCGAAAACATTAAATAAATGATTTGTTTTTTATTTACCTTGGAAAATAACCAAATAAAGGAAATAGGAAGAATAAGACTGTTGATTTAAAAGAAATTAGAAAGGTGTTTGAGAAATTGTTTTATTATTAAATTTATATGTATCTTACCAAATTACCGATAAAAGCATACATGCAGGACATTTCTTTGAATGTGCTAATGCTAAAAAGATAGATTAAAATGGTCCAATTTTCTAAAATAACGAGATAATTAATGGATTTGAATTTACCCAAACTCAAAATCCCAATGACCAACAAATAACTAAAATTAAAATTTTAATCCATTAAATAACATTTTTTAAAAACATTTATAACTGGTAATAAAGAAATAATTTTAAACACAAACATGAATGATGATTCCATTTTATTTTTTCTTCGCTGTAAAATAAACAAAAAAAAAATCCGTAAAAACTATGGAATTTTAAGACACCGTTTTATATTTCAAAGAAACAATACATATATTTTGAATACATTTAATTTCAAGTATTGTAAAGACTTTTTACTATTTTTAATCATACAAGAAAACGTATTATTATTATTCCAAGTTTGAACAATTGAATCATAACATTGGGTGGCGTATTGAATGAAATGTTTGGTCTTACAATTCGAGTTGATTTTTTTTTATTTGTTAATTACTGATAAAGAGAATAATTATTATTTTCTTCTACCGGATATTTTTTTTTCCGCAACCTTTAACATTTATCTTTGATATTAAGTTGTCCATAAATCACCTTTTTATATCATTATCATCACTCACTCCATTATCATCAACTCCAAACCATCTTTTATATTTAGATTCAGGAATGTACATTGAAAAAGTTACAAGTAAGGTACAAATGAACATTAACCACATACAAATTAGATTCGCCGTACGAATTTGGCATATAGATCGAAGTTGTGGGAATGAATATTTATAATTGGATGAACAAAAGAAAGGTACTCCACCTAATTCGTGAACTGTATAGCAAGTATAAATAACTATGTACATTGTTGACAAAAAAATAAATAAATAAACATTGATTTTGATTTTACTTTTTCAGTTTGAAATAAAAAGATTATAAAAAGGTCTTACTTGGGACAACTATCCACAAAAACGCCGAAGCACTAAAAAATATATAACAAAAAAAAAAAAAACTTCAATTCATAAAGAAATCAATAAAGTCTAGATTTCTTAAAGTTTTTTATAATTACCCGAATTTCCAATTTAATGAATTTATTTCGTAACAATAGCAACAATAACACATAATTATTAAGAAAGCTAATTTAATTAAAAGTTATCAAAATATGATTATGATGTTATTGTATTCTCATAATTATCGTTATGTACTTACAAAATTGATAGGACAAAAGAACTATGTATCTTGAATTAAGAATCGACCGTATGTAAAAATTACCAATAATTTGTTAAAAAAATGATATGATTTCTTCAAAGAATAAACTGCACTCACAAAAGTTCTATTGGCCCATTAATTGGTAATCCATATTTTTCGAATAATTTGATTTTCTTGTATTCTACAATATCGCCAGTAATTCAAAAAGGGATAAAAGTTAGCATCCTTACAATCCATTGATTTTTTTTTATTTTTTTTTTAAAAATAAAGCACATGAGGAATTCGGCTCATACCTAATAACGGACAAACAAAAATCAACGGAAAGATCACCACAATTAAACATATAAAGCATAATATAAGCATTATTTTTAAATAATTATTTTGTGTGGTTGAATGAGTGTCCATATCAGTTGAATGTTTGTCGTTTTGATCAGGTTAATTATGCCTACAAAGAATGAAATGATGTTATTGAAAAGATTTTTTTTTTACCACAATTTTTCTATAAAGCCACGTTTTCAATAATTAATTTTTATATCCGAGAATTCAAGCCTTGGTTTAAGCCCTTTTAAATCAACGTGTCCCCATTTGGTCAACTGCGGAGTAGCATCACATGATATAATGACCGATACTCCTCACGTGGTGTATACTCCTGATTTTTGTTCTCTTGGAAATGCATTCATATTATAATTCTTGCTAATAGATGATAAATATTACAACTTAAAAAAATTATCTTGAAGATTGATTTTGCATTAAGAATTATTTTTGGTAGTTTAAAAATTTGAAAATATTAATTTGAAAATAATGTTTTCATATAAAATTTCATATATATGGATATAAAACTTTTTTTAAAAATGATTTTTAAAATAAGTTAATAAATATTATAACAATTTAAAATATTGTAAATACTAATTTAATTCAAAAATTATTATAAAAAGTGTATTACATAATAAGTATAAAATAATAAAACCAAATATTTTTTAATGTTTTTAATATTAATCATAATTTACTACTTAAAATAGTTAATAAGTTAAAGAAAATTAAATCATAAATATTAATATATTGTTTCTTTATAATAATTATTTATTATTGATAAATATTAAATAAATTTTAAAATATATTTATTTTATTATTTATTAAATAATATTAATAAAATATTATTTTATATATTTATCTATTAGTATATTTGTATATTTTCATATTTAATTATTATTAATTAGAATTATATTTTTTCTATTATAATTATATTATATAAAAATCTTTTTTATATTAAAAAAATTTATAATAAAATTAATAAAAATATCTTTATAATTTTACAAAATAACAAACTCATTTGTAAGTATAATTTTTTGAAAATATTACTATTCAAACTTTATTTTTGGAAATTTGAGCTTTAACATATTTGAAAATAAATTATTTATTTATAATAAATATCTTTATTTAAACTTCTGATAGGTTTTCATAAACTTATTAAAGTTTAATCAAACTTTAAAATTTTTAAAAACTCATTTTAAAAGTTTTGTAAAAAAACTCTAAATTTAAGCTATATAGTTATATTCATCTATATAGTCATACCAGTCAACTGTTCTGAAATTATATATATAAAATCTACTTTATATAGTTACTTTCTGTCTATAGTCACTATCACATCTATTTTTAAAAACCTTATATTTGAAAAATATCACATATAATCACATTCAAAATTTTCAATTTATTATTTAAATTATCTATTAGCAAGCCATTTATTTTATTACTAATCATAAAATTTTAAATGAAAATAAATAACAAATAAAAATGATTTTAATTTCTGAAAATATTTAAGTTTTAATATACTATTGAATTTCACTATAACAAATATCTATATTTTGAATTTTTATTATAGTGAATTATATGAGTTGTCCTGAATTTTAGTAATAAAATTATTGAATATAATGAATTTTTATAATAAAACTTACTATTATGTATAACAAATTAAAAATCCTGACCAAGTATAATAAATGAGACTTTTGTTAACGAAGTTATTTTAAATAACAAATTTTTATATCAAATTTAAGGGATATAGCGAATCTTTTCTTATATTACTATTAAATATTATAGAAATTAATTAGTGTTTAATCTTGGATTAATTAGTGTCAAACTTAGAATTAATCAGTGTTGAATCAGTGATGATTAATTAGTTGATTCAATTTATTTAATTTTTATAATTCAAATTTGAAATTGCTGAAAATTTCAATTATGAAATTGCAAAAACTGCGTAAATTTTAAAATTGCAAAATTTTAATTATGAAAATAGTCAAATACGCGATCGCATAATATGCATAATATGTGATGTTTATTATTATTACTTATTTGAGATAGAACATGTTTGTTAAAATAAATGAAAAACTATATACAGTCAAAGCTCATAATAGTGAACTTTCAGTTTCAGCTAGTAATACCTGACGAAATTACCTTTCTTAATATGATAAAATTGATGAAACCAAAATAATGAAACTAGTTTTTTATTAATGACGAAAATTATTTTACTTAATTACTGAAATTATATTTAACTTATCTAAATTCCTATTAAAAAATATAATAATTTTATATTTATTCATATAAAAATATTAAAAAGACGAAACTTTTGATAAAATTATAATTTTTTAAAAAGAGTTTAGTCAGATATTACTAGTTCCAGCCAATTTGTTCACTATAACGAATATTTACAATAACAAAAAATTTCTTTATAGTAAAAATTATATAAATAAAATAAAAGTTTCTTATAATGTGATGTTTCATAAACCCGATATGCATAATCCTAAAATTATATAATCCTGATGTTCTGATGATATGTAGACCAATGATATGATTATAATTAACATTGATAAATTTTAACAAAGATTTTATATATAAAAAATTCAGCTAACAAATATTGTGAAATTTAATAGTGTAAATTAGCGAAGCATCTTAATTAATCTTGAAAGAATTTTTTTGTTATTTTTTTTTAGCATTGATATCTTTTCAGTAATCAAAATTTTAATGGTAATCAAAATTTAATGGTAATTGACGATTTCCATTAAATTATCCGGCTAAAACGCAAATTTAAAATTGCTTAAAAGTATTTTTTAATGAAATTTATAATTATTATTACTAAAACTGATATAACATATTTTAAAAATTTAATATGTTATAAAGCTATCTAAGATAGTTTATTTTGCATTATCTTAAATTAGCTTGTTAATTTTTGATTTTAGGGTATTAAGAACTTTCAATTCTTCATAATCAATTGAAACATCATCAGAAAAATTTTTACAATATTGAATTATCTTTTCTAAACTATTTAAAGCATTTTTGTTAGAAATAACATCTATTTCTAATTTATCATCCTCTTCTATATTATTATCTTTTTCAAACTTGAAATTATTGTGGCTATAATATTATCTTCTGATAATGGCTCTATTGGTATTTCATTGTCAATATAGATAAATCTTTCAGTTGTAATAGGATCTTCTAAATTTAATTTATTAATAATATCTTGTATTTTTAAAGTAATTTTATCAATATTGTTATCAATAATGGTATCTTAATCCAAATCAGAGTCATTTTCTTTAGAACATGATAAAATGCCAGTTTTTTTTCAACAATTTTTAATTGTACTTGATTTCACAATTTTTCATGCTTTACTTACAAATGTTATAGTATCAAGAATATCAATTGGCATCATATTAGAATTGCCTTCTTGAGCTAAATCATATGCTTCCACTCTATTTGTAATCAATAATTTCCTATATTGGGTCTAAAGTTAAATATAAATAATATAAATAATATAAATTAAAATATTATAATAACTATAAATAAAAACAATAATACCGTAATTTAATAATAATTTATATTTATACTTATCTTAAAACTATTGATAATACCGGTATCTAAAGGTTGTAAATGAGAGGTTGTATTGGGAGAAAGAAAATGTACATTAATATTTGATAATCGAATAGTTTTATTTACTAAATGTGTAGACGCATTATCTGCTAATAATAATATATTATGATTTTACCATTTTATTAATTGATTAAGTTTGTTTAAATAATCACGCCACACTGATACTTACATTTAGGCAGTACAGTTCTAATAATACTAAACAGGTAGATCATCCTTTTTAATTTCTTTTAAAATACGTGGATTCTGATATTTATGTATTATCATTGCAGGTAATCTATGGCTTTCATCGGCATTATAAGTTAAAATAACTATAATATATTTTTTGATTTTTTAGTACCAGAAATATAATGATTTAAAAGTGTTTTTGATAGCTCTAAATTCTAAAATAAAGCTATAAAAAATTACAATGTATAAATTAATAAAAATTGTAAATTTATAGTATTTTGTATAATATTAACTTATATTTATCTGTTTCATCAACATTATCCCTTAGATTGTAGGGTTTTGCAGGCAAATTTGCCTGCTTATTTACTATAAATTCTCTTCTGATTTACTTTTATGAATAATTAA
>CAMKVN010001025.1:0-21368 GCA_946474995.1 Funneliformis geosporum | reverse complement strand
CGGATTCGGATTTTTCGGATTCGGATCAAATCGGATTTTGCCCAAATCCGATCCGATCCGATCCGTGCGGAACACTATATAACATGATTATCTAATTCAAATTCAATTATTTTTTATTAATATTTTCATTATTATCTAAATAGTTTTCAATATTCAGTATTTTAAAATAAAGTTTTTGATTTTAAAATTCAATTGTGATTATTTTATAATTGGCTAATTAGAAATCAATAAAGTTTACTATTGTAATAAACTAAAAAATTATCTTATAGATCACATGATTTTTACTTTATCACAAAATCTATCTAATCAACTAAAACTAGCAGATCCTTAAAATCTGTCCAATTAGCTAAAACTAAAAGATCCTTAAAATCTGCCAGATCAACTAAATCTGTCATATATGTAATATATGTCAGATATACAATGAAAGACCAATTATTACATTTCTTATTTTTACTTATATTTTTATTATTTATTATATTTAAAGATGGTGTAGTAATTAATTTCAAATTTACATATTATTGTAATATAAGCTAAAATTAGTTACAATATATGTTGCTACAGTATAAGTTGCAACATATATAGGTTAAAATAAATTGCAATATATGTTATAATATTAAAAGTTATAATATATTAATTATGGTTCTCATCTTTAATTATATTATTTGTTTATATTATCAAGTTTCTTATAAAAAGAGTAGTTTTAGAACTTTATTAAAGAGGGAGAACATAATCATGATCAAAAGAATTTACTTAGTTTTATCGTTAACAAGATAATTACTAAATACATATGTATACTAACAAATATACTTGTAATAATTCTTTTTAATTTAATAAAACTCTAAATTACTTAACTCATAAATTATACTTTGTTATTTGAAATATACATTGATTATATAAACCTTAAAAAGCTCTTCATAAATCATAAGTCATAAAGCTAAATTCTTTGTTAATCTTACATTAATACTAATTTTTAGTCATTAGTATCGTAAGATAACAGTACATTAGATTTGTCTAGTTATAAGAAATCAAATAATAGTTGTTTTATGCTATTGATTAAGATCATTTATTTTTAATATTTTTATTTTTTTATTTATAAAAAATCATATAATATTTAACTATTTTGGCTAATTGATGATTAAATATTATTATTAAGCTAATGGATTATTATAGTATTTTTGGTTATGAATCTAAGAGTAAAATTCATTTATTCATTATTTTACTTTATTTTATTTTATTTATAATTAAACAAAAAAAAAATAAATAAATAAGAAAAAAAAAATTTTTTTTTTTAATATTGTTTGGTTTAAAACCTTTTATCAAGTCCTATAATTAATAGTAATATATATATATATATTATTTTTCTGATTTAGACTTCAAAAACTAAAATGAATAATTTTAAAATCTTAAAAGATAACTTTAGTATAATTGTAAATTTTGTAAAGAAAAAGCTAAAAAAATTATTAATCTATAATTATAAAATAATTATTTTTCTTAATTTAATTAACTTAATGATTGATTAGTAATAAAAATAACTGAATATTTTTAATTAAGCCAAAAGTATATTTTGATTAATAGATTTATATCTATAATAAAATAATTCTAAAAGTAAAATAAGTAGCTTTATTATATTATTTTTTAATCCTAAAAACAATAAGATTCACAATTTTTTTTATTAATTGTTTTTGATAATATAAAGAAGTATTATCTGTTATTTATTCAACATATCTAATATAAAGTAGAAAATGCATTACAAAAAATAAAGAATGGTTGGTAGCTAAAAAATATATATATATATATATATTATATTGCTTTATTAAAAATATCTGATCAAGTTTTTTTTAATTTTTTCAAGATCAATATATTAATTGGTATTTTTTTAAATAAAGGCTCTAGCTTTGATAATTTACTGTATTTTTTATTTATTTTTATGACACATATATCAAATTTGGCAATATAAATATGAACAATAATCAATTTTATATAATAATAATTTTAATTTTTTTTACAGTGTCATTCAAAGCATATTTTGAAATGAAAAAAAATTGCAAGTTAAATGAATTTGAATATGAAAACATCATTGGTCTTTGGATAAAAGAAATAACTCATGAAGTAATTGATTGTATCTTAAAAATTCCAAAAAGTACTATTACTGACACAATTTCTTAATACAAAAATTTTATTATTAGATTAACAGCTTAAAGAAATGAAAGATTATATTAAAAATTGTTAAAAAAACAATCAACTTTTTCTTGATGAAATTCAGTAGAATTTTAATAAGTTACAAGATAAAAACATTTCAGCTGTAAGCATTTATAAAAATTTTATCAAATAGGAATTTATTTACAAGTTTTTATGTCAAAACTACTTCTTATAGAATCTCAACATAAAAAATAATTATTATAATGCATAGAATAATAAAATTAGTTAGTTAGGCAATAGAAAACTGTTATATGAAGTGATAGATCCAGATTTATCTTTTTCAAAGTGATAGTTCTAATTATATTTGGCAAAAAGATAGACTTGATATAAAATTAAGAATTTAATATAGTTAAATATGATAGTGAAAATGTTATGATATGGTATATTTTTTGAAAAAGAAATTAGAACTATTAATAAAAGTAGATAGTAAAATGAATAGATTGGATTATATTAATTTTTTAAAAAAAATTTATTACTATTTATCTGATCTAAATATCACAAACAGCCTATGCATTTCAGGATAATAATGTTCCTATTCATATTATAAAAGATATTAAAAATTAGATTACAAGAAAAAGGTTAAGGTTCTCTCAAATTGGCCTTTTCAATCTTCAGATCTTAATCTAAGGTTTTTGTTTGAAATTCAAATTGAATTTCAAATATTTAAAAGTTTTTTAAAAAATATTTAAATGAATATTGAAATTATTTCAAATATCAAAATTAATTTCAAATATCAAAAATCATTTCAAATATCAAAATCCGTTCCTAAAAAAAAATAAATAAAAATCAGTAAAGAGAAGAAAGAAACACTTAAAGAAACTCTAAAGAAATCCAAAGAAACCTAAAAAAAGAATCTAAAAAGACTTACCTATCTGAAAGATCTGTTTCTAAAAAAAAAGAAGTAAAATAAGAAACTCAAAGAAACTCCAAAGAAATCCCAAAGAAATCCAAAGAAAGAACCCAAGAAGTCTTACCTATCCAAAGGATCCGTTTCTAAAAAAAAAAGGTTAATTAATAAAGAGTAGAAAGAAACCCTCCAAAAAATCCTAAAGAAATCCTAAAGAACCCACCATAAGAAAAAAGACTTACCTAAAAGAACAAAAGATCTGTTCTTAAAAAAAAAAGCAAAAGAAAATTAGTAAAGAGAAAAAATTCACCTTTTGAAGAAACCCTTCTATAATTTAAAAAAAAGTTTTTTAAACTAACCTAAAAATTAAATAAATTAAAATTAAAATAAACGATTGATTGATAATCAGATTTTACCAAATATTTTGATAAATATTTAAATTGTAATAATCAGAAATCAATTTCGATATCGGAAATGATTTTTAATATTTGAAATAGTTTTGAATATTTGAAATCAGTTAATCAATTTCAAATATTTGATTTTTTTTATTTGACAAACAAATATTCAAATATTCTATTTTAAAACAGAAATTCTACCTTAATCCTATTGAATATTTATAACATGAACTTGAATGGAGACTTCAAAAATAATCTATACATCCAAAAAAATTTTATGAACTCAAAAAAACATTATAAGAAGAATGAAAAAGAATTTTATCCAAAATTTATATTAATTTAATTGAAAGCATGTCACTTCAGATTAAAGTATATATTAAAAGTTAAGGATAACCAACTAAATATTAAATATTTAATAATAAAATATAACTTTTATTGATTGATCAGGATCAATCAAATACTTTTAATAGAGTAGTGTATATCTTAAAATATTATTTACTAAATAAAAGATCAATGCAATATTTTTAATTTATAATAATAGGAAATAAGAAATAAGTTCTAAACATGTTTGAACATTACCAGTAAAATTAAGTTATGAGATATAGTAAATCATATGATCTGTAATGTAATTTTACTGGCAACACTTCCATATCTTTAATTTTTAGCAATTTCATTTAACTTGACTAATATTTTTTTTTACTAATATACAAAATATTTTCAGTAAAATCAAGTTATAAAATTTAATAAATCATATAATTTATAATGTAATTTTATTGGAAATATTTCTATATGCACTCTTTAAAAAATCTATTTTGTATCTTTTTATATTGTATTATAATTAAATAATAATACTTAAATATGAAATTATAATAATTCGTGTATACTATATAATACTAATTACTATTATGTAAAATACTTTTATACTAGTATTATATATAAGATATTTCTTATAACGATAATGTTCTGAATATATCCGGTCAATATTCCATTTGTTAAGGGAGTTTATAAATAACGAAATTTTAATTGGTCGATTCTTGAACCAATGAAACTTGTAGAATCATTTTTTACACTTTTCCTGAATTGTTTTAACTTGGTAATCCGCACTGAATATTTTTTTGTGATGACCCCTGCAAAAGAAAAACTTTCGAATAAGGCTTAGCAACCCTGTATGATTAACATCGATTACTAAGCACAGCTCTCGCAAAAGAATGCATAAAAAACTTTAAATAATTCACAAAGTGCACCAATAAAACCATTTACTTTATCTAAACAAATCTAAAAAAAGTAATAAAATTTACACTTTCAGGGAAAAAAAAAAAAAAAAATGACAATCAATTTTGTCATGGATTATTTCAAACTTTGAGTATAATAAGCAAAATTTTTCTGATTATTCGAACCTTTGATTTTTTTTTTTTTTAAAAAAGACAATAATGAATCGGAGAATATGTACAAAAGATTTTTATAATCATCCATATCTACAAAATCGATTGAAATTTTGCAACATTGTTTACAAACTAAGGAGTGGGGAAAATAAGCCCGCCAAAAATCAATTAAAATAATATAAAGCAAAAAAATAAAGGAAAAGAAAAAGAAACCAATCACTTGAAGAAAGGGTATCACGAATAAATTTTGATATGTATGAAATGTATTATGTTCCATAATAGGTTGGATGTTGTAACACAACAAACAATACGCGTTCATGATGGTTTCGCGCAGAAGGCATAGCAATAATTTTACGATTGGTTTCTATAAAATCACCTCTTTTTACTTCACCTTTGGATTGGAAAATGTTCCTATTTTTTTTATGTTTATAAAAAAAAAAAAAATTTTAAACGACTTTTTTTATCGACTCCAAAGATTTTTTTTTTTTGAACGACCTCCTTTCACGTTATTCACTTAACAATCATCCTGTATTAAATCAACAAGTCTCGTTTAATCATAAACTTTACTCTCTTTAAAAATACTTTGACGTTTTAAATTTAACGATTTTCTTTCACAAGGTAAACAATCGGATATATTTCGAAAAAGTTGTGAGGATTCGATATTATAACTGCATCATTCACATCCGTTCTCTCCCTAGATTCTTCACAGGTAAAAAAAATAAAACAAAAAAAAATAAAGTTTAAAATTTTTTTAAACATAAAATGAATCCTTCAACATCACCACCAACCGAATCTCAAAAATTCTCAACAAACGATCCTGCTGTCGTTTCTTTTGTTGAAGAATCTCCAGAATCACCAACTTTAATCCGTCGTCGTAAAATTTTTGGTACATGCAAAGGATGTAATCAACCGAATACAAACTTTAATGAGTGCCAAACGTGTATTAATTGGTTAAACGAACAAGGATCAAACATATTAACCCTCAAATCCTTAGTGATCCGACGTAAATCGCTAATTTATAATCAATCTTGTCTTAATTGTAATCAACCCAAGCATATCCATCATAAGATTGCCGCTTGTAATAATTGTGGTTTTCCTGAATATGATGTGGTAGATTTGTATGGAGTCGCCATTGAAGATATCTACGATGATGATGATTATGATCGTGATGATGATGATGAGGAATTCACTGGAATTAAAATTTCGGATTTGTCGTGTTCCAGATGTGAATTGCCCATGACAAGCTGGTTGAGATGTCCTGATTATAATGACGTTATCGATATGATTTGTTTGGAATTGGATGAAATGAATTTTGATGATCCAGACTATCAAAAATTGTCGGATGCAAAGGAGGTAAGCTTTCAATTTTCGTTTTGGAAAATCATATTTTTCAAGCAAAATTCTTTGCATATAAACGAACTTTTCGATTCTATCTAGCATTACGAAAACCTTCTTCAACTAGAAGAAGATGAATGGGAGGCTGATGAAAGAGATGACGATGAGACTGATGAGGACGAGAAGGACGACCACAAATACAATGGGATCATTGATCCGAAGACCGTTCTGTCCATTCTCGGTTTACAAAGGTATCAACAACATCATCATCTCCCCTCAAGTTTGCGGGCACAAACCAATTCTATATCGTTGTATCTTATAAATAATAATTGAGACTTAATCATTAAAAAACTAAAGGAAAAAAAAATTAATTAATATGGTTCTTAGATTAATGAGATTCCTTTATTTTATTTTAATTTTTTTTTTGATTAATTAGTTTTTATTTCTTATTGTTTGCTCATTTTTCAATTTTCAAATATTTTTTGTTTTGTATTTTTATATTGTACAGTGATATCGAATTGTAATTTCTTTTTAATTAAAATAATTGATGTAAAAAAAGAAAAAATTTTGAACGTGGCGTAATACACGATACATTACAGTTCGCAAATGAAGATTCTAGAGCCTTTTTTTTTTTTCATAGTTTCACCATTTTGCAATATCAGTGTTGATGGCAAATCTGAGCTGCTTTCGGTGTAAAATTAAATTTGAACATTTGTTTGTTATTGTTTGAAGTCATATATTTCGGATCGGTGTTTTATAACTACCCCATGTAAAAAGAAAAATGAGATGATGTCGCTTTCGTTACAATATTTACGAGGAATTGCAGACTTGTCACAGGATACATATGAAACCTACAAGAACATTGATAATGTTGCTTTTCTCCGTGAAACCGACTTTTTTTTTTAAAAACGTTCCCTAAATAAAAAAGCAAACATCACGACAACTCGCAGCGAGAACAGATAGGTCATATGCAGGGATCAAAACGATGACGCTTTATCAATAGGTTTTTGTTTGTAAATATTCGAATCTTACGAAATCATCTCTTAAATACACAAAAAAAATTTCTTGCCATTGATTTGTTCAATCGAATCATAGTCGATTGGTGAATCGCAACGAATCAAAATGATGATCCTTCTTTAAAAAGTCAAGGGTCCTTTTAGATAGATGATGATAAATTACGACATGACCAATACAATTAATTAATAGACATTTTTGTGCGCTTTTTTTTAACTTTATGATATAAATTTGGATTTTTGAACAAAAAACATCTGAAACTCGGATTTGAATAAAAAATAAATATAATAATATCCTTTGAATTTGATTGGATAATTGAGCAAATGCGAAAATGTAACGAACAATGTTCAAATGACTTTATTTAGTAATTTCTATTTATAAATTTCAGCTTTTTGAAAATTAACAATTTAGGATATTGCAGAAAACGTTCTTGGCACTTTTCCTCTTTTGGTTTTCTGCTTATCAAACGTGACGACCAAAGTAGAAAAAATCAATCGAAATAAATTCTCCTTTAAAATTCATCCCACGTTCAACAAGAAATTTTTAGCAAAATTTTGTTACGTTTCACATTCTCTTGATATAAGTTTTATCATCTTTTTTTTTTTAATTAAAAAAAAAATAAATAAATAAATTAATAATCACGTCCCCCCACCCCTCTTGTATAAACAACGTGGGGCCATTTCATTATTGAATATTTTAGAAATTATTGCCATTGAGATAAAAATAAGAGCAATTAAGGAAATTTTAATGTTACAAGCCCAGATTTTCGTTATGAGTTGCATAATTTTTTGACTCGTGATGATCTACCCACCAAACTAAATGCCGATAAAGCAATAAATGGCTGAAAAATCCCAATTGTACTTTTAAACTCCTAATAAAGAACAAAAATTCGAAGGCACCACTAAAAAATATTAAGTAATTTACCCATTATATATATATATATGCAAGTTAATTAATTAAAATTTATGCAACGAAATTAAACTTTATATAGAGAATTTCTTATTGAAGTTAAGAAATGGTTACGTTACACATTCAATTTACACATGGATTGTTGAAAGTTTAATTTTTCAATCTCCCGGATATTATTATAATATTATAATAATATATCAAACAAAAATAGAAATGTCGAGCAAAAAAAAAGAAGCATGAATGCGTGTGTTACAAGAAAAAAAAACAGAACAACTGCATGTAATAAAGAAAATGTCATCTTACACGACATACGATAAAGTCAAAAAATTAATATTATAATAATTAAACAACAATCATCGTTACAATAATATATATATACCAACATTTGTGCTATAATGACGAATCAAAAAAATTTACCATTTTTTAATAAATATAAAAATCCTTTGAAAATAGACAATCTCAATAATTTTTTTTTTCCCTTTTTTTTCTTTTCCTATCCCTACCTTTCATCACTCATGAGAAAAGTATGAAATCTTTGAAATTCTTGCAACTTAAAAACCGGAACCCTGGTGGTCGCCAAACAAGAAATAGCTTCGCCTTTTTTCGTACACAGGATGAAGGTATATCAAATGTTAACATACCACCTTCATTAAGGGAACCAAAATTGGATTCAAAAAGAGAATCAAAACGTGAATCGAAATTAGAAGCAAAGCGTTTACAACAATTACAACGTGAACAAGATGCCGCTGTGGGTGGAGGTGGTGACGGCGGTGGAGGAGGTGGTGGTGGTGGAGGTAGAGGAATAGGTGTAGGAATAGGTAATAAACCCGAAAAGGAAAAGGAGTTCGCTTCGGCGTTTAAAACTTACTTGGCGAAAAAAAAGAATCGAAGTAACCAAAGGCAATCGGTGGCACAAAATGTACGCTCTTCAGCCGTCGAACCTATAACCATCACTACCTTAAGGGAAGAAATACAACAACGTGAGGCCGCCTTAAAAACCTTGGAAAATAGGATAAAGGGTATGGAATCAGAGAAAGAAAAGGTCATACATGATTTAAATCAAGTACAATTACAGCTAAAGGATCGTGGTCAAGAGGTCAAGGACCTAAGATCTTCATTATTAGAACGTGATCACACTACCGGACAATTAAATGATACTCTAAGTAAATTTAAAAAGGAAAAGATTAATTTACAAATTGAACTTGATAGAACAAAATCTGAATTAAAGGTTCGTGAAGGGGAAATAAGGGAATTAAATTTCTCCCTATTGGAATGTGCTCATGATTTACAATCTACGAAAACGGATCTGGCTGCAACCATAAGTGAAAGTGATATAGCCATAGAAGAATTACAAATACAATTAAAAGAACGTGAACAACTCGTTCGTAATCATGCCGTTCAGATAAAATCTTTAAAACGAAATTTGGAAGCTACCAAGCAAGATCTTACTAACGCACAAAATGAACTATCGGCTGCTCAATCCATGTGTAGTGCCGAAATTGAAGCCGCTCAAGCGATGTGTTCTGCTGAACTTGAAGCCACAAAGGCAAAATCTTTAGCCGAAATCGGCGTGATAAGAGCAAAATATGCTGCGGAACTTCATGCCACAAAAGAAGAACATGCTGATGAATTAGAGGCTACAAAGGCTCAACTTTCCTTTTTTAAATCTCAATTGGATTCAACTAAAGCTCAGCTTTCTTTTACAAAATCAAAACTTGAATGGGCAAAAGCTGACCTCTCTTCGATCAAAGGTTTACTTGATACTACAAAATCTGATCTTGCCGCTACAAGTAATAAATATAAACGTCAAACCGCCGATTTGAAATCAACAAGATCGGAACTTGACGAAAGCATTGAAATGGTTGCTCAAAGAGATGGTATAACTTCCTACATAATACAGGTTTATCAAGAAGATATCAAATGCGAAAAAGAACGCCTCGGCGCCGAGCTTGACGATACCAAAGAGCAACTTAATAAAATTAAAGCCACGCATGAGAAAGAAAAGAAGGCTAATGCCAAAACTATTAAACAACTCACAAGTCAAGTTCAAAATTTAACAAATCAACAAGGTACAAAATCGGAAATTGGTTTGATTGTATTTGTGGCGTAGTGAGATTGTTCGCTAAAAAAAAAATTTTTTTTTTTATTTCTTTTATCCTTTTAGTACAAGAGAAAGCCAAATTATATCAGTTAGAAGGAGAAAATAACAAATTACGTAAACAACTTGAACAAACGAAATCGCAAGGTTGGTACATAATATTTCCTTCGCAAAAAAATTAAAATAAATAAAATCTAATAATTTCCTCCTTATTTTAAATTCATGAATCTATAGCTTCAGAACATTTATTAATGAAAGAAGAGATCGCTCGATTACATTCACAAGTTATACAATTAAAGAATTTGTCAAAGAAACGAAACAGCATCGCACAATTATATGAAACACCCAAACACTTTGCGGCACCATCAACACCACCAGAATCACCATGCAATTCATTCCCCAACAATGATTTATTTGCTGATTTGAGACAAGAAACTAAAGTAATGCAAAATTCCAGCGAAGAACACCAAATTAATAGTTGTACAGTAACTGATGATTGGGTCACTGTAAAGAAAAGAAATAGTAATAAGCGATCATCAAAAGGTTCACTTCGCAGTAATAAATCATCGCCTAGCCGTGGAGGACGAAGGGTGAGAATTCTTTCTTTTGCAAGTTTATCGCTCTTTTTGTTTGACCTCATAGTAGATTGTAAGTCTAACCCTAAATTTTAATTAATTCAAAGTATTAGATATTACATACGTTGAATTTCAGTTATGGTAATAGAATCATGAAAAATCAACCTTTCTACTTCCTTTCACTCGGCGATATTGGACCCACTTACAAAGAAATGAATTGCGCTTCGATTTAATCCGAAAACAACTATTATGCATTAATCTCAAATCTCAATAATAACAACAATCATTGCATTTTTTTTTTCTATTGCATTTTTTTCACTTTTTCATTATTTTTCTGTGTATTTATTTATTTATTTTTTATTTCTTTAACTTTGGAGGATTTTTTTTTGGGGAAACATGTATTTCTATCAAAGATTGTAACATTTTATTTAATTATTTTATTTACCACCTGAGGAAAAAAATCTAATTTCTCCATATATATTTTTATAATTTTTTTTCATTTTATTTTTTTTTTTTAAAAAAAAAAAATAATCTTTAAGATATCGGATTTAACGAGCGAGCAATTTCACAAAAAAAGTAACGAGAATCATTACAAAAAAAAACAATTACGTTTTTTTTTTTTTAAAAAAAAAAATAATGTTTCTTTAAATATATTATTATTCTTTAAGATTTATCTTTTAATTCATTTTAAAAAAAATTATTCTTTTCAGTTATTTATTTATTTAGTATAATAACGGATTTTATCAAAAAAAAAACAAAAAAAAAAAATTAATAAATTCAAAAACAACTAATAATATTTAATAATAATTCATTGGGCCAATTTAATTATAAGGGCTTCAAAAAAAAAAAAAAGATTTCATTCATTATTCGAATGTATTCATTGAAATCGAAATCACGTAATTAAGTTGATTTTAAAATCATGTCCCCGAAAGATCATAAAGATGAAAAATCAAACATTTCAAAATATAATCTACCTGTTCTTTAGGTAAAGCTCATAAATTATTAGTAATCGTTTTAATTTGGAGAAGGAAATTTGATTGGACGCCTGATAGAAATATTAAAATATTTGTTTTCGTGTCAAAAAGTTAAAAATTCGAACCATTAATACTAATAGTTGGAATTTATCGCATAAAATTAGGGAAAATATAAAAATATTTGTTTGGTGTTGATTTTAATGTCGTGCTAATTAATTAATTAATTATATATGATTTACACACGTGCATTGTTTGGCAGAAATTTTGTTTCAAAAGATTTTGAATCTCTCTAAGATAGTGCAAGTTTTCGTCCGAGAGAGCCGAGATAAGGGAAAGAATTTTAACCAATTACACATAATGATTTAAGCTGCAAAATATATTATTATTATTATTTGGAATCATCTCGTCTTTTCGTATTCACTTTTGTCGAATTGTGGTGTATTTTTTTTTTTTAAAAAAAAAAAATAATGACACAAAGTGAAACCTCCGAATTTATTTGTTATAAAGTTAAAAGTTAATTTTTGGCGGGGAAACTGTTGAGAACCAATTAAAAGACAGGGTTTATTTATTTATTTTTTTTTCGTCGATTGCTAAAAATTAAAATTTAGGCTCTCACTATAGAAGGAAATTTTGTATGATTCGCGATTTGAATGCATGTAAGTTCTGCAATTTTAAAAAGTAAAGTTATAATTCATCCAACCGTTTCACATGAAATTTGATTTCGATTGGAAGAATGTTTTGGAGAATCTTTTTTAGAATTTGTCAACCTTTGGGTTATTAGTGATACTTTGAATAAAGGATCATAAGATGGATTGTTTTTCAAAATATCTGACCCATCATATTACTTAAAGCAATTAGGTTACTTTTACCAATTTCGCCCCGTAATTGTTTCATACAAGATTTGTGGAAAAAAAATAACTCCTTTGATAAACTTTTTTGGTGGTCAAATAACTGAGTCCTTTAATCATAATTCTAGAACGTATAACAAGAGGCTCGATAATCTTTATCTTTTTCATCTCGACATTGTTATTAGCGTATGCGCGCAGTTTATTTACTCAAGTGCAACTGTTTTCAACGTTGTGGTCGAGTCAAGCTTTATGACCGCGCTTTATTATGACATTGTTTATATATATATGTACGTGCCTTCTAATCACGGTATCCACCAATGAAGATAATAAAAGAAAACTTAGTTCAAGTAAATCGTATATTATATTTTAACCCTTGTTCATAAACTTTCAGAACTACCCAAGCAAATGGTTTAGGAGGAAATAATCAAAAATTATTGGCCTTAGTCAAATAAAATAACTAGCGCAACAGAATTATTCTTGATCTCCAAATACGAATTTTGTATAGAATTAATTATCATAATTCTTCAATTAAACACAATTTTTTCAGCTGGGCTTTCCATTAAAATTGAAATAATTAAGTTCTCTTATTCTTGGAAACCACGTGACCGAGTTATATACACGTAATGTCGAAAATATTACTTCCATAGTACTGAGTTTCCGTATGTGGAAGAACTTGAGGTCCACGATGATTTGAATTGAAGTACTGGAAATCGATATCTAGGTGAAAAAAAGGGGATTCGTTTTTTATTCGATATTTTAATTACATTAAGAGTTTATTTTCTTGTTCTTTAAGGACGGAAACAGGTTTATTATCTCCCAAAATGATTGAATATTTCTTTATCATATCAAATTACTATGTATTTAATAAAACGTACAATATATTTTGTTAGATTATTTCCGACTTAAAAATTGAGGCGCAACTAGAAAATCCGTTTCGATATTCCTCTGGTTATCTGTAAGAATACCCAAAAATATTTATATAACGACAATAAAGTATAAAATTTTGACTGCGCTGCGCCAGATTTAATATCGGCATTATGGATCACATGCTTCGTACCTTGATTAATATAGCATAATATTTTTATTTTTTTTTTCTGGAACAATAATAATTCATGAACTTAAAGACAGAGGTAATCATATCAATCTTTTGTTCTAAATAACAGAAATATCATAGGGATGTTAAAATTGATATATGACAGTATATGGGGCTTCGTTTAATAGAAATACTTCATCCCACTTCTTAATTTGTATGGAGTTTTTCTCTTGACGAAGTCACCATAAAATGTTTACGAATTGAAGAAAATTTTGTATTTAGTCAAAAATTTTTCGATTTGTAATATGTAATTTTGGCCAGAATTATCTTTCGAATTTGTAATTCTGACTGGAATCAAGAATTAGTAAATTATTTCTGGTATATTAAATTGCAATACTAACATTATCTTTGCATGTGTCTACATTATTAACCTAACATTTAACTATAGGACCTTAATTTAAGAACATCAAAAAACTTTACGAAAATGGTTTAAACCATTTTAATTGAGGAATCCATTATCATAAGATGTGAATTAATTAATTAAGTACATTAGATGCAAAAGTTGAGCCATACGAACTAAATTCTTTAATAGTTTCATCATTCACAATTTATAAGCCTTTCTTTTGTCATCAATAGAAAAATTTCTTGATAAAAGATTATCTTCCCCTTTTATTTTCCATTTATATCTGTATAGAAAAAGGATCTTAAAATCTTTCTCGTGTTTCAAGTGACTGTTGTTATGTGATGCAGAATATATTATACTTTTTAAAATAAGGACCGTTCCGAATATTGTGATATGTTTGGCTCAATTTAATATTACTTATTAAACGAAATTTAGAGTTATTTTGTATTAGTTGTTTACTGCTCAATCGCCGATAACTTTCAGGGTCCTGATAATATCTCAGATTTCACGGTAAATAATTGATGTATTTCTGATTACTAATTCTCATGATAAGAAAAGGATAGATTAATATTTTTTATTTATACTTTTTTTTATATCGGTAGTTTTGCATTTAATTTTACTGACGATTTTTGAATTTTGATTTTGGCGAACTCCGATGCGTATTATCATGATCTATTCGAATCGGTTGACAAAATTTTTTAAAAAATGTCAAGTGATACCGAGCTTCACTTCATTCTTTTTTATTATTATATTATTATTATATTATTTATTTTATAAAAAAAAAAAGATAAAATAATGATAAAAATAAAAAATAGATACTTTTACGATATGTTAGATGAGATCCAATCTTTGTTGCGTTGTGGAAAAGATAAAATAAATAAATAAATAAATAAATAAAAATCCGGAAGTATGTAAAATCTTCATGATATTTTTAATTTATCAATCTTCGGGTTAATGTTGTTTTACAAGATTTATAATTTTTTTTTGAAGTGAATACCTTTTTGGAAAATAAGAAAAAGAAGAGAAATTCTTGCATTAGCAGACGGTTTATCCAAACAATATTAAGAACCGTGATTAATAGATAATGAACCTTTCAATGATTTAAATTTCCCTTAAAGGGTTCTTTTTTTCTTTAATTCTTAAATGGAAACTGCGAGAGATTATTAATTGAATATGTAACGATCAACGAATTTTCATATTCCGATTGACCTTATCGAATAAAAAGCTTGCAGCAAATAATTTTGAAAGAAGAACCCTTTGCGATACTTAATTATAAGATTAATTAATTGCATTATCATAGTTTTACAAAAAATCAATAAAGAAAACAAGTGAAAACTTTAAAAAAGATTTTCATGATGAACTTGCTTGTTGAAATGGATACGCGTATAATGGGATGATGATTTTTTTTTTCCGTATTCAGTTAACTCAAAAATTTACGAGACAAATAAAGAGTTGTCTTACAAACTAAGAAAAATAAAGGGAACAAGAACCAAAGCAAATTACTTAAAGTGGTTAAAGTTTCTTTCGATTGTGTAAAAAATCACTATGGGAATTTTACACGTACATTGGTCAATGAAATTCTGCACCAAGCGGATGCAACGGGCTTTATTTGTATCGTATATCGCGTAAAGTTTTTATACAAGACAAGAAAAATTAAATGCGTAGAGCGAATCAACCATTGAACTAGAACGCGGCAGGCAGGAGATCGCGTCTTTTAATAAAAATGATTGTTAAAGAAGTAGAACAATAAACAATTTAAGGAATACAAAGAGCAAACCACAATAGATTACTTTAAAGAACGCGAGCGAATTTAGCAAAGAATATAATTTTTTTCCTTCTTTGACTTTCCCGGAATTTACGTACGATTAAATAAGATCATTACATGATTACTTAATTCTTTATTTATCAAAATGTGATAATAATAAAATGATTTTTGGCCATGGTAAGAAAATCACCTTAAATTTCTCATTGTAGGATTTTAAATTCATGAAAAAAGGAGGATTGTTAATTATGTAACGCCACCCATTCATTTCATTTCAATTCTTTTTTTTGATCTACTTAAAATAAGTGGCGCAGGATTCAAAGAAAGAGATTCCATTCTGTTATTATATAAAAGAACAATGTGATATTTTAAATTCTGGTAAGAAGGTGTTAAGTTTGGAAAGTGCTAAGAATATAATAGGCATATATGTACAATGTAAAATCATCATCAATGTCTTTTTAAGGTAGGTTTTGAACGCCATTTTGCATAAATTAAATATTTGGGTAAAGATTTACTCGTGGTTTTCATCTAATGAATCAAAATGTGGCAAAATATTGTTCTTTTTCGCGTTACACTAAACCTAAAAACGTGTGCAATATTTTCGATGAATGAAACTCGAAAAGTTTAACACATATTTATTCAAAGAATGGAGAAAATTTTCAACGTTTTTTTTAAGCATACTTTTGGTGATTGTGGGATTGTGGCTAATGTGCAGGATCTTGTGAAATAAATATTCCAATCATGTCCTTGTGGCTTAAACAATAAAGATTGAGACCATTATTCTTGTTCATCTTTTTTCTTGTCTTTCTTTAAAGAAATTTGTATTTAATTAATGATAAGATGTATTGAAACAAAAACTGTCAAGTATCGAAATGATATACATATTTTACTTCTAATTGTGTATTTAATATAACCTACTTTTAGAAAGTAAATTCGGTTGTGTTTTTGAAACCAAAGATCGTCAAAGTTCTGTTTGTATGATAAATTCTGGGTTTCTAAATATGGGAAAAGTTTATGAATGGACGGAATATTTTTCATATAATCTTCACTTGGTACAAACTCTTTCTGGGTAAACTTTAATATATAAAGGTAATAAGTGGCACTAAATACGTAAAATATAATCATGATTTTATCACTTAAAAAACAATGAGTGAGTTCACTTATCATAGAATATATTGTTCAGATGTGAACATTATGCAAAATGGATTTAATATAAAAAAATATAAAATCTAAAAATAAAGCTAGAAATGATGACCAAACCCTGACCCTGTTATAGTTACATTGTTCACAATTTTTCTATTTTATAGTACTCTGTAGAAAATCGATTGTACAATTATTATTGAACAATAACAAAAGGTGATGAATATTTAATCTTGAAAATTGCATAAAAACGAAGGGTTCTGAGCCCTTCTCAACAACAAACTTTCTAAATCATTTTGAAAAAAAAAAAGACTTTTTTCAAATAAAACATATCGCCAAAATAATTTTCTACAGGACCAAATTTTTTAAACATAAACACTCTCATCAAATCTATCATACAATTTATCATAATGCTTGCCTCAACACCAATTTATAACGAACGCGTCATTGAACATCAACCACAAACGCCTTGTAAATCTCGTCATTTCACAGCCATAGAAGGGATTCCATCAACTTATATCCTCGAGAAACTTCATCAATTAGGTCCAAGATATTTTGGTGATAAATCAACAGCATTCGTTGAACTTTACGTCGAAGGAATTGAGAAACCATTTTGGCTCCATGAAGAATATCTCGTCCTTCAATCTGTTTTCTTTCAAGAATCCCTTAAAAACGTTACGTCCGGTGATGTAATTACAATCATTGTACCGTCTCCTGATACCTTTGAACCTATTCTACGATATTTATATGACGGTGACGCTGATAAGTGGTATGATACCTTTACTTTGGAAAATTACTATGATGTCTGGCAAAATATTGAATTTCTAGGCATGGGAATTGAAGCTCAAGCTATCTGTCTTTCCTATTATCAAAAGGAGGTTGAAAAGCTTTTAGATGAGGAAATGATTGAAGACGATGAGGAAGATTATATTCGTTAAATTTCATTAATAACGATAGTTTTTGTACATATGAACAATATATTTCATTAATAGCGATCTATAAATAGAACATTTATATAATATTTTTATAGCTAATGGTCGCATCAATTTCTCCATTCTAATAATTCTCGCACACATGTCTCTCCTATTATAATATTATCATTTTACACAATTTCATAATTTTCTTTTTTTTGTAAGATTTCTTTTTTTCTTTAAAATGACAAAAAATGTATATTTTTTAAAATATTACTACTTCACAAAATATCTAAGCATTTATTTATCTCCTTCGAATTATGTATAAAATTTTAAATTTCCATCTTTTTAAATTATATCAACTTTCTCCTTTCTTTTTTTTTTAAAAAAAAAAAATAAAAAATAAAACTATTAAACAATTTATTTTATTACCATAAATTTTATCGTGTCTTACGTTTTGTCAATTTGATTTTAATCCGTAAAACAAAATAAATCACATTTCTTTCTTTTTGTTGCTTTAGCCGTTTCGAAAAGATTTTGCTGTTCGTATTTTTTTTTTTGCAAGAGAGTCAAGCCATTGGAAGTTTCTCAAATAATTTTCATTTCTTTTCTTGCTTTTAATTGAACATCTTGAATTTATGTTCCTTTCTACCTATAACGCAATCCTCCTATCGTGACTTGTGGATCATGATGATTTGTTTATATCGAGATTTCTCTATATTATGGAATTCCAGGCTCAGTCCGATGAAAAAATCAAAGAATAACTTTGAAATATTCCTTACTTTGCGATTTGGATTCACGTGCATATACAGTATACTGTATTACAAGTTTTTATTAAGTGTCATAATGCTCCAATTGTTTATTATTTGATAAATATTACGCCACCCACATGACTGATAATTTTATAAATTCAAAATTTTAATTACGTCTACTTAATTAATACCTTTCACATAAAATAAAGTTTTATTTCGAATGGAATAAATTATTTTTATGTATCGTTCAATGAATTTACCAGCAAAGAAGTATAGTCGTATAATAAATTAGGATCACATTACAAAGGTCATATTAATAATTTCATGTTAAAATAAATGGCGCAGCAAAACTTATCATGCAGTTATAGTTCCCTGACGAAACTCCTGGTTTAGACAGACCGTCGAATGTCGAAAGTGTCAAAACCTTAACAAAATCATATAAACTAACCTGTCGAAACTTGTCGAAACCCGTCGAAACCTGGCAAGCTATATCAAACAGTCGAAACTATATTATGGACTTATTAAAAACCTGTCGAAACTAGAGGTTTAGACGTTTCGACGAATCCAAAATAGGTTTCGTCAGACAACTATAATGAAGTTTTTTCCTGGATCATACGTAGCACATTGAAAGTAGACATTTTTACGCAGAAAATACAGTATATATAAAATTTACCAATTTTTATATAGGAAGTTATGTTTAATAAATATATCTTGAGAACGTTATTAAGAATCTTAACAAAAGCTTTTCTATTAACATGATCAGGCAGATATTATCTAATTAACAGTTCCTTAATTTTTCGCTTTTGATCGTTATTAATTTTATTAAAGCGAAACCTATCTAACTCATGAAATAAATGAGTTGAAATTGATAACTTTTAACATATTTAATAATTTTATAATAATTATTTTTTAAAAAAAAAATAGATATTAAAAATTAATATTTATGTTTTTTTATTGGAATTATTACTATATTGGTGTGAGGTATGAGACATAGTAAATCATATGATCCGAATTATGAAATATAAAATTTAAATAATTTAGGATGGCGATCCCGATTAGCCAATCAGATTTGCGTATTTAATAATAAATAAAATTTTCATATTATCGTTATGCATTACATATTATGAGACTTTATATCACAGATCACAAAAAATTTGGTTTTTAATATTATAAAAATTAGTTTATTTAGAAGGATTAACTAAAGTAAATTATCTGCAAGGGATTAACTGAGTTATTGTAATTAGTTAGTATTTTACAAAAAATTTTATAATTTATCTATCTGTATTTTTTTTTACTTTAATTAGATGTAATATTTTATTACTATTCACTTTTTTGACCTCTTATCACCTTTTCTACTCTCTTTACAATTTTAATACTTTCCTTATAAAATAAATTTTTGAAATATATTTTAATAGTATACTTTGTAATATAAAAGGTTTTAATATTTAAAATAAAAAATCTGAACCATTACTAAAAGTTCAAGATAAAGAATTCAAATCATTATTTGACTATGATAATACAAAAGATTTTTCAAGTAAACAGATAGTATTTTAAATAAAATTATAGATATAAAAAAAATAATAAGTTTTTTGTTGATAAGATTTTTAAATTTGAACTTATATTATAAAATTTTATGAAAAAATATGCTAAGATTTAAGTTTATAAATACAAATTATAATAAATAAAGTAAATAAAATGAATATATTTATATCAGTATACTAAAAAAAAACAAAGTCTAATCAGATAACACTTATAGAAAAATAGCATTTAAATGCATTTTCCTATAAAGTTAAGTTTTCATAAAAAGTAAATATTTATAGCTAATTTTATAATTTGTGGATCACTAATAAATTATTACTGAATGTGACTGAAAAATTATTAATGGTCTATAAATTATAAAATTAGCTGTAAAATAAAAAGTAAAGATCATTTAATAGTTATGCCTTTATTATCAGTACATTATTTATGAATTTTATCTATTAGTAAGTTAATTTATTTTTAATACTATGTAAATTACCATAAAAAATCATTAAAAAAATCTGTATTTTAATTATTATTAGTAAAGCAAATATAACTATAAAAAATTAAATTATTTAAAAAAATGTAATATTAAAATTATTTAATAAAATATTTATAATATTAATAAACAAATTTCATTATAAATAATATCAAAAGAAATAGATACAGAAATTTTGTTAAAATGGTTTTATAATAATAATTATTTCTTTTTATCACTCTGAAAAAATGAATAGTGATCAAGTAATTATTATGATAATCTTAATTTTTATATAATTAGATTTTTTGATGTATAAAAAATACAACTAAAATATTTTTAAAAATATTTGTTACAGATAGTGAATGGTGATCCAGCTATTAATAGTACAATTATAATAGAATTCTCTAATATTTTCATATACATGTATTCGTATTTGATAATAAGTCAAACTTTATTTAAATGATTGAAAGAAAAACTTAGTTTTAATTTTAATTATTTTATAAAAGAATTTTTTTAAATAGGAATAATTTAATAGAAAAACAATTTAACAAAATATAGGAAAAATTATTGCAAACTTATCTAAAATCAAATGACTATTTAATGCAGTTCTTAGAAAGAAGTTCTTAATTATATACTTATACATTAACTAATATTTTACTATTAATATACAGTTACACCTCGATATAATGAAGTTGCCAATCCAGCCGATCAGGACTTTATTATAAGAATCTTCATTATAGCGTTAACAAATTATTCGTTATAGTAGATGATTACTAATTTCATTACACAAATATA
>CAMKVN010001024.1:0-21373 GCA_946474995.1 Funneliformis geosporum | reverse complement strand
ATTAGATTATTTTAAAAATCTTTTAAAAAACTTAAAATCTTTATTAATAAAGTTAATAAAATATATATTAAACTATATTTTTTATATAATAATAATATTAATAAAATTAATATTTTTTATTTTATTAAGAAATTAACACTTTTTTTAACTTTGCAGGCAAATTTGCCTGCTCTACAATCTAATGGATAATAAAATTCATTACGATTTATTATTACAAATTTCATAACGAATTATTCAACAAAATTCATTACAATTCATTGTAACAAATTTCATTACTATTCGTTACAATTCATTTAAATGAAATTTGTATAATGAATCATTATGATAAAATTTATTATGATACAATATTACAAATTTTGTAATGAATTGAAGAATTTTATTACAATTTGTTTAAATGAATCATATTATGGATTTGTTAATGAATCGTTAAATAGAATTTGTTTAACGAAATCTGTAATAAATTATATTACAGATTCATTAACAAATTGTTTAAACAGAATTTGTTTAACGAAAATTGTAACAAATTGTTTAAATGAAATTCGTTTAATGTAAACTAAAATAAATCATTTAAACGAATCGTATTACAGATTCATTAATGAATTATTATAATGAATTTTATAGCAAATTGTCATAGTGAACCATTAATGAATTTTATTATGAATTGTTAACAAATCTTATTAACGAGACTTGTTAGCGAATTGTTACCAATCAGTAAATTATAATTGAATAATAATTATCAATTAGGTATTAAACTGATTAATAACTAATTATTAATTGAATACAATTTATTACTATTTAACATATAGTTATAAAATTTTAAAATAAGTATAAAATCGAATTGAAAACTGATTTATATAATTCTATTTAATAATTATGATTATGGTATTAACCGATTCATACTCAATTATAATATCTACTGATTTCTATTTATTGATTGCTGATCAAATCGGAAAGGTATCTGATTTATCAGTGTTCAACCTGTGTTTTTTAAAATAAATGTTCTATAAGAAATTTCTTTTCAAAGAAAAATATTTCAGAAACGTTTTTTCTTGAAGAGAAATGTTTCAAAAACTATTATCTTGAAGAAAAACTTTTTTCAAAGCATATTCAATCTCTTTAAAATATTTTTTTTAGATTTATTATTAATGTGAGTTAAATAAGCCAGCTTGTTTAGCTCGTAAGCTAGCTCAGCTTATCACATTTTTGACTTAAGCTAAGCTGAGTTAAGTTATCATAAATTAGCTCAGCTCAAATCAATTATCAAGTTAACTTAATTTAATTTATACTAGCAGATAAATTATAATTGATTAATTTTTTAATGTAAGTAATTTTAAATTATTATTAAATATAGAGAAAATTTATTAACATATTTTAATTAAAATATATTATTTTTTAGACAATTTTATTTATTAATAGATTTCAGAAATAACAAGTGATATTTTATCAAAAAAATCACTTTTATAATAATTTATGTGAATATATTACAATATGATTTTTAGATAAGATTTCATTTTGATAAAAATTTTAAAAATTATATTAAAATGATATCTCATTATTTAAATAGATAAAAAAAAATGTGAGCATTTGTCATATACTATTTGTAAAACTTTTTGACTTCTAAATATCATTTTTAATATACTTAATTAATTATCAGATCCTATTTGTTCTACAAGTATATTAATAAAACCTTTTTATTATAGTATTTTGTATAATATTTAAATTTTTGATGAAAAAGGTTTTTTAATTATAGTGAATAATAATTATTATGCTAATTTTCAAATAGTATATCAGTCAAAAATAACAAAATAAATTTATTCAATACTTATAATAATAATAAAAATAGTAAATATATATTATCATTCAACTTTACAAATATATAAATTCATGATTTTATTTAATATTTTTAGTATGAAAAATTATGTTGTCTTAACAGTGAACATGTATTATTATTAAAAGATTAAATAGCATACCAAATTGTTATAGATGATTGGGATTTTAGTTGTAGAATACTATTTGTATCAAATGATCATATTTTATATGATTAAAAATGGTTTTCATAATTATTTTTAAAATTTTTAACTAGTTGCAACTATTTATGAATTTTTATATTAAAATAAATTTACAAGGAGTTGCAATCAAGTTACAACTTAAGTTGTAACTTACTGAGTTGCAACTTCTTAATTATTGTGCCATCTTATATTAATAAAATATTGTTATGTGAAAAAATTAATTGTGAAATACCATTGGAATTAACATATTATTTATATTGCAAAAACAATATTAATGATAATAAGTGTTATTAGTATGAGTATCATAATGAGTTGATAGAAACTCCAAAAAGTTTTAAATCAAAGTAAATTCTTATTTTTATACTAAATATTTATCATAATGCAGAAAAGGAATTTTTATATATGATAAAATTAAATTACATATAAAAATTGCAAAAAATGTAAGATTAGTAAATAATAGTCAATATTGTAATTCATTAACTAAAAAGTTTTTTTAACCAAGAAAAAAATTAAAATTAAAATTAATTTTTAATTGTTTAAAAAATTTTTAATAAATTGTCTATAATACGATTGAAAAATAAATTGCAAATTATGTGTTTTTATATGTTTAACTATTATTCATATCCTTTTTCCTTCTGATAATCTCAGTTTAAACAAATATAGGATTGGTATAATCTTAACTGGATTTATAAAAAGATATAATTTAGTTTTATATTGATATATAAAAATATCTCAAAAACTTACTGAACAAACAAAAGAATTATTAGCAAATTTTTATTAATTTGTCATTCATTTTAGGGTAAAGAATTCTATCAAATTATATAAGATTTTTATTAATAAAACTCCTATCTGGTTTGATATGACTGAAATATTATTATTAATTTAAAAGGGAAAAAACAGTTTAAATTCATGGGATAAAAAATAAAAAAACCAGTTTATTGTTGTTTTAATATGTTGTTACAAGTAAAGTTATTAAATGAAGTTTAGGATTTAGTTAGACGTTTAAATGATAAAGGTAAAACTTGGTTAAAATATATTAAAATCTTATTAAAAATCTGCAAAATTCAAAAAAAATAAAACTATATTAAAGCTTAGTAAAAATTTAGTAAAACTAAAGGTTTAGATAGCTAAATCCAAAATGAGTTTAAACAAGCAATTTTAGCTGCAGATAAAAAACTTAATAATTTAAATAATATTAAAAAAAATTTTAAATGTTAAATTTTTTAATTATAGATGATACCAAACTGCTACCAATTGGCATTTTTAAAGGAAAGCAAATACCACATGGAGAAAAAGTACCCTCTATCAGTAATAGCAAATTATAGGATCATTTGACTTGAAATTTATAATTACAATAAGGAAATTTGAGGTCATTTCAAGGTCATTTCAAGGTCTTTTGCCAACCCTGTCCTCTGGTTGATTGTTTAGTTCCAGGAAAATGGCTGGATAAATGTAAACTTAATGAAATGAAATGTCGATTATTTTAATTGTATAAGAATGTTAAATAACCATTCTAAATTTCCATCAATGATAGTTTATGATTCTTTTAGAAGGCATTTGGAGGATTCAATTAAAAAGAAATAAATGTTGATTTGGCTGTAATCCCAAGTGGTTTGACAAGCATTTGTTAACCACTTGATGTTGCAATTAACAAACCTTTTAAGGATCATCTTTGTCAAGAATGGCATCAGTGGATAAGTAATGGTGATGCTGGATTTACTGCTGCAGGAAACCTTCGACGCATTACAATAAGTGATGTGTGCGGGTAGATAAAACGTTCATGTCAAAGGAAATTATAGTCCGTTCTTTTAAAAATTGTGGCATATGCTATTTACGAAGATATTGATGAAATTATTAGGAAAATTCAAGATGAAAATGAAGGATTTGTAATTTTTTTGCCTTATTTGTTTTATTTGTAAAATTATTGATGAAATAGATAGACCATAGGCGGTGATTGATTAATTTTGTATATTCATAATCTCACCTTTTGTATACATTTTTTTTTTATTATTTATATGTGACAACGATCGACTTGTTTCACGTGATATTCACGTCGCGTATGTTTGACAACATCAGTTTGAAAGTCAATTATAGTTTTTATTCTTTACCTTTGTTAAATATTCTGTTAAATATTCGCATATGGGCGAAAAACGTCCGATCTCCAAGGATGCCTTATTTGATATCTTTAAGAATCAAAACGAGGCTGCTTTACGTTCTCCAACTCCCAGTCATTTGTTAAATAGATCTGGGAATTCCGCTTTTAGAACCCCCTCACTTGGGACAACACCAGTAAACTATAATTTGTCTTTACATCAAAGGGCTGAGCAATTATTATTTTTAAACCAACTTAATTTTAATAGCTTTAAACCTAATTCACCTTCTACTACCGGGAATTCACATGAAAAGATGGAAAATCAATTGAAATCACCAATTAGACCATTGCCCGTGCAAGGATTTTCTCTAGAGCTTATCAAATGGCACCTAAAAGTCGTATCTATTAATGATATATTTGTTCCAGAAGTATTTATTTTATTTTAATCCATCCTATATAAAATAATTTCAAAAGATTTAAAAATCTTTATTTCATCAGGTATCAGATAGAATTAATTTATGGGTGGTCTTGTCTGGAATTATAAAAGGAACACGTAATGTAAGAATTAAATCGGTAGAAAGAGTTTAAAGATTTTTTTGATTATAGTTAATCTTGTACATATTTTTTTTTTTTTTTTTTTTAGAAATGGCATAGTGCTGTTGTAATTGCAAGAGAACATAATAAGCTTATACAAACCGCAAAAGGCAAGTCCTATATACTTATTGGGAAGATATTTTCTAAAAAAATGAAGGCAGATGGTAAATATTTAATAAGACTCTTAAAAAATCATTATATTTGCATAATTATAATAACATTATTTTAACTAGGTTTCTCGGAAGGATTGGTTAAATCATTTGAGGATGGCTTTCCGGAGGATTGGCGAGAACTTCTGCTTGCTGAATTAGAACCTTCATATCAGGGTGAAGGAATTGAAATGAATTTTGATTCAAGTGTTAATTCTATAGGAGATGGAGAAAATCAGGGTGAAGGAATTGAAACGAATTTGCATTCAAATGTTAATTTTATAGGAGATGGAGAAAATCAGGGTAAAGGAATTGAAACGAAATTGCATTCAATAGTTAATTCAAATGGAGAAAATCAGAGTGAAGGAATTGAAACGAATTTGCATTCAAGTGTTAATTCTATAGGAGATGGAGAAAATCGGGGTGAAGGAATTGAAACGAATTTTGATTCAAGTGTTAATTCTATAGGAGATGGAGAAAATCAGGGTGAAGTAATTGAAACGAATTTGCATTCATTAGTTAATTCTATAGTAGATGGAGAAATCAAATCATTTTCTGGTCGTCGCATACGAGCCCCCGGTAACTGGTGGGAAATTAACTCTGAAATCAAAGTAAAAGAAGAAAAAATAGAACCTAAAAAACGAAAATTATCTTCTATCGGAAAGCGTACTTCATCGTCATCCATTGAAAAACATACACCATCATCCACGCAACGTAATTCATCACCAAATAGTGGTAAGTGTATATCGTTATTTAATATTATATTTAAAGTATAATTAATAATCATTAGTTTTATTATTAAAGCAAAAAGAAGGAAAAGGAGTTTATTTTACAGACGGTCTCGCAAGAGACGTACTATACAAAAGGACAATACAACCGAAAATACGAAAAAGCCTTCTCACAATGATATTGCTAATGAAACAAATATTAACGAAACAAATACTGAAGAAACAATGGGTAACTCAATTTTCCAATTCAAACAAATACATAGATGAAAGTTATGTTAACATTTATTAATAATTATCTAGTTGATATACCGCGCCATGAGGTTTACGTTCTTGTCGAGGCTAGAAGATAGACTTGATATCATATTGTACATAGGATTATTGTAATAAAACAAGCGAAAATTATCTTTTTTTAAAATATAAATAAATAAATAAATTAGTTATTTACTATTATTTTATTTTTATTATAATAATCAGTAATTTTTAATATTATAAAATGTTATTCAAATTCATAAAAGTTATGAATAGATTATTATTGTTTTAAAAAAAACAAACGCTTAGCTAATACGTTATTTTTTTTAAATCGTCGGGTTTCCTATAAGGAATATTTATATAAATACCGTTATTCATTAATTATCTGATGTAAGTATCCAACAGTTAATACAAACTTACTCGAGTTAGAGTTTTACACCAAAGATCAGATTCCTATGTACTGACACGGAAAAAGATACTATGGCATACATTAGCTAGCAAGTTAGCAATTTAATATTATATAGTTTTATAATACCGGGGGAGGACAACAACCTTTGAAACTCACATCACAACTGCAATCCCCACCACAAAAATTATTGTATGGTCAAAGATTGATATGTAATGGAGATGTTTTGTTAATTTGGGTAATTACGTAAATAAAATAATTTTTGATTCATGATGTTGCAATACGTAAAATCGAATTTTAAAAACTCTAATTTTTAATTTTACGCAAGTAATATTTTCGTTAAAGGTAAATTTCAGGTGTACTATTAATATTATTATTATTAAGTCATTACCCGATTTAACCGCAAAGAAAAAAGATTACAATTTTTTTTTTCCTATTTTCATTCGATGCATTCAACCGGGTTCATAAATCCAAACAATCTCATTACGCAAAATAGTTCTGGTTTTTTTTGTTGAATGAACGAATATAAATAATTATATATATGGCAATAAATCCAATTTGAATCTATCTTTCTCTAAGCTTAATTTAGAAAATTGTGTTCAGTTTTTTCTTGATTATTATGAAAAATGCATTCATTCATTTTTCGTAAACTCCTTTTTATTCGAAAAAAAAATTTTTTAAGGGTTTTTTTTTTTATTATTAATGTTGTTACTTTGGATAAAAGTAGCTTTACTATACTTCACATATTAATTACCCGAATACAAAACTGTAAATAACTTAATTATGTTGAATTTGTATTACAATAAAAAGATAAAAAGAGCAAAAAAATAATATAAAAATGAAATTTAAAGACTTTATTAAATAATAAAAAAAAGTTTTAATATCTTTTTATTGTTATCATTTATAATCTTAACTAACATGAATGAGTTTTTTTTTTCATTATTAATAATTAATTTATTTTATACTATTTATTAATTATAAAAGACATTAAGAAATTAAATTTGTATCAAAAAAATCAAAAGAAAATATAATATATACCAAATATCTTTTTTTTATTAACATAAATTTTATTTTTTTATTTACATATATACTATATAATAAACTTCTATTTTTTTCAACCCCAACCACTCTTGACCGTTTATAACCAGACCGTTGACCGTTCGTTCGTTCGTTTATGGACGTCGAAAATTCT
The DNA here is from genome assembly GCA_946474995.1 of Funneliformis geosporum. Lineage (NCBI taxonomy): Eukaryota > Fungi > Glomeromycota > Glomeromycetes > Glomerales > Glomeraceae > Funneliformis > Funneliformis geosporum. The sequence goes on along the minus strand of CAMKVN010001024.1, from coordinate 13,954 downwards.
ATTGATAAAAGCAATTTAGTACGTTTTTCAAAAATGTTTTATGCTAGTATGTAAAGGATAAAAGGTTATCAATAGCCGATAAAACAGGGATCATTTTTGCCTAGCTAGAATTCAATCTGCATGATATGATTTTTGAAAATGATTATGTAGTTTAAGAGCTTCCTCTCACTTCATATAAAAACGACTATTGACACTACTTCCATTTACAGTTCCACCTAAAATGTGAATGGACTTTTATACATACCTTAAAAGTACGCCCTTCTTGGATAGTATGAATTACTTCCTTCTTCCATCTCTTTCTTTTCGTGAGACCTCCTTTCGGACCTGCAGAATATAATGAAAAGGAAAGAAGAGGTTAGACCTCGCCTAAAAAAATCCATCGTTAAAGGAAAAAATTAAAAAAGATACCTCCCATAAATAATTGCCAAACTACAGGCATCCACAACTAAAGAGTCGATCACTATAATGGTGGTACATGTGTACCACTCATTACCAGCCCCATTTAAGCTACCCGGAATAACCAGAGTAGCTAGTGCTGTCTTTTTTATGATAGAATGACTCAGTTAGGATATACCTTATGGCTGGTCCTTTTTTATTCTGTAGTTGGTAAATTAACCACTCGTGCTATGGTTCCTCTTGGATGTGGTTTCATCTTAGGGACATTGGTCTCATCTCATAAGTCATGGTTACTTTAGACGTATTACCCACCCGTCTTGGCCGTTTTTACCCAACCGGCTTGATTTAGGGACATTGGAAACCTCATCTCATAAGTCATAGTTACTTTAGCCGTTTAACCCACCGGCTTGGTTGAATTTCTTCACTTTCAGTGTTTAGACTAACTAATACCCAGCTCAAATATGTTAGACTTTGTTATATTATAATATTGTAGAGAGAGAGAAAACTTCAAATTTTTTTTTGATTTTTTTTTCTCTCTCTCTACATTAATGGTTAATGAATAATTTACAAATTGGCTTTATTTTCACTTTAAACCTTCTTCATTTCCCATTCGAAAAATGCATGTCGGGATGATCGAACAAATCATAAATAGTTTTGATCACGTTGTCACGTCATAAATTCCAAGCTTTTTAAAGTTTTTTTGAAAAGCAATTTTGTACCAGAATTCCTCTTCTAATAAAATTCTACCAAAAAACTTAACCCTTGATATCAAATACTTTGTAATATTAAGGTTGCCTTTTCTTCTATTTTGCTGAATTTTTTAGAGAAGAATCCGCATAGTATTTTATTTTCTTTATATTGTCGATAAAATTCCAATTATTTTGCACTTTGTTACCTGTGAATTTTTCGAAACAAGCTCATATAACAGTATATATTACTTGACAATCAGTATTTTTACTAGTTTTCTTTCCTTTTTTTAGGAGTGTACTGTATTCGTGACACTTTCATCTATAAAAAATACTCTCAACAGAATTATAATAACTCATCTAACCCAACGCGTAAAAATTAATCTTCTTATATATTAAATTGTTAGTATAAATTTAAAAAATCACGCATTCCCTTCATTGAACCCTTTTGTTTTTTTGTTTTATTCAATACTTCATAGGATAACGTATTTATTTACCCAAACTGTGGACTGTTGAAGAAACTATTTGTACAGACTCTAACCCAAGCCGAAGGTGAGCATTGGATATAGAATAATGTAACAATTTCAAGTCGAAGTTATATATTTCAATTTATGTAAATTCTTCAAAGGTATACGTAGCCAAGGATCTAAAGCGAGCATAAATACAATAATATAGAATTCAAAACCAGGCTAGTCTATGTCATTACAACAATTTTGAAAATTTAGGCGAAGAATTATTCAACCATATTAACACAACTTCAAGTGAGGTGATCTCTCTGGATGGAATTTCGAGAGCTAGAAAGCTTGCAACTTCAATCCAATATACTTTTCAAGTTTTATGAAAGATTTTGTCGACTGCTCAAGTTTATTTATAGCAAATACAAAATTCCGATAAGGCAAATTTGAGACAAGAGTAATACCAGATTATTGGATATGCTGAGAAAAACCAATAAATAGCGCAAAATTTGTCATAAATTCAATCAGTCTCAAACTTTTCAAAATATATTTGAAATAATATTCAGATGCATCTTTATTTTGGAAAAATGTGACAAATTTTAATGTAGAACTTGATTTAATGGGTGTATATTAAACCCTAGAGATAATAGATTTGTACTATACAATCCCTTGATCACATTGCAAAATTTCCTCAATGGATTGAATGACTTGAACGACTAGATAAAGTTTCATATATTTTCAATATTTCAGGTGATACTGAGGATTGGTTATCGAAATTCATTCGTATTTTATAGAACGATTCCATGATGCTTGGACAAAATAAATAATCATCTTTATAGTCTCTATATTGATCAAGGAGGAGGACACGACTTCTTCGCTTATTCATGTTAAGCAATTTTTATTTCCAACAATGGATAAGAACAATGGATAAGAATATAATGGGAACTGTTGCTGATATTTTTAATGAGTTATTGTTAATTATTAAGAAAATATTCCACTTTAGGAGAGAAGTTTATTTTATGTAAAAATAGCAATATGACTTTACAAATCATGTATAATAACATTCAACCCGTGTCAAAATTACCAAGGATTTTGTAACTAATGAATTTATACCTTTAAACGTGATGGAAAGGAAGAAAAAGTTACCGTAACATTAGTATTTACTTTAAGACCGAGATTATTTATAACATGAATTAAATTTTGGAATTAGTGAACGAGCTCTTTTAATTACAAAAATATCATAGATGATAAAGATATGGAAATGCTAAAACATTTTGCGAATGATTTTATCACTGCATAAGAAATAATTGGTGTGATTAGTGTGGTATCCACATTAATCCAAACGGGACATTTTGATTATCAAAATTTTGAAAAGAAATTACGTGGAATAATATTTATGAAAAGAGCTTAAAAAATGGTGAATACATTTCTTATTTTTGTTTCTTTATTTTCATTTCTTAACTCGGTGGTGGGTCAATAGAATATTTATTAACAAGTTGATGTTTTAAATTTTATATTAAGATATAGTGAATCACGCATAAGAAGAGTGTTATTATTTAATATTCTTCCCTGCTCGTCACATCATACGCTTATTTTATATCAGCAAATCAATAGATAAAATAACAAAAAAATGCAGAAAGGATTAGATCTATAAACAGCAAAATTCGATTACCATCTTGCAAATGTTATCTTGAAATTCTTTGTGGAATTGGTGATGGATTAAAAAGAATTTTTAGAAATGTTCTAAAAACAAACGCGTGAATTTACATTTACTTAACAACTCATAATGTCAGATATCATTGCAAAGTGTAAATTGTTTGTTACGGCTTTTTTACTGACAAGTCTTGAGTTCCAAACCTTATCATGTCATAATGGAATTTTATCCCGAATCATGGCAAATCTTGATATGTACTTCAACTACTATACTGGAAGTGATCTCGATCTTTATCAAAAAAAGCTTTTTTGCTTTAAATAATGGGCATGAGGATCATTTATTCAATATCACAAATTTAGAAGAAATTAGAGATTGAACTACAATTTATTTTAATTGATCAAATTTGAAGATTGCAAGTTACAAACAATTTCTTTTGACACTTATCTGTTGCAAAGTAACTGGGATGTATCACTATATTTTATATCAATCTTTCTTAGATGTTGATTCAACGAATGGGTTAGAACACTGAAGAATCTATCAAGAAATATGTATGTCTTACATGGGCAAGGTAAAACTGAGTGGATCAAAGAAACTAGTTTGATTAAAACCAAGTACTGCGTGGCTTTTTGAGAAGAGATGGTATAGATTTTGGCACACGTACCAATTCAAAGCATGCATATTAATGAATCTTCAGACCATCCTGAAGTTAAAGATGAAGAAATTTTAGAACGTTATAAAGAATGTTTAATAGCAATAACAGCTCTGATAGAATTGTAAAAGCCAAACAACTAGCTTTAGAACGATTGATTGAACGAGGTTTATTTCTAACAACAACATTATGATAGCCTTTATAATTAATTGATGATCTATTTAATCATGAAAACATCAGTGGATCCTAAAGAACACTTGGTAAATGTCAACACACTCTCCAAAATTAACTCAGACGTTTACAAGAATCGTTAAGATGTCAAGTGGATAAATTGTCTTAACTTTTAAGACTAAAACGCAAATTTCGCATAAGGTACATGTAATTAAACATTTAATTTGTAACCTTTTTTTTGGATAAACTAATATATGACAAATTCGATTCTCTAGATAAAACATTTCTACTGATAATGTTCTAATTCTCCAATGCGGTTGACCGTACATTTTCTCTACATCGAGATTGCAAATAAATACTCGGCCTTGAATATTCATGTCTTTGTAAGCTATAGAAGAAAGAAATTAATAATGCTTGTAACAAATGGAATTTATACTTTATACATGATGGAAAAAAGGGAATCAGATTCAAAAAGTGACTTTCTCGTTTTTATTTCTTGGAATATTAATTTTTAAAAAACGAAAACCTGACTTTGATAGTATTATATAAGTTTATCTGCTGCACAGAGACGAAAACTTATCAACATTAGCCATATTCTAACTGGGCCTGATATTAATAAAGATGATATATACTCAATGTAAAGTTATTGATGATGATATAATCGAGCGTGGAATAATAGTTCTTCAATTTTAAAGTTAATTAAACAAACATTTTTCAACCTACTTACCCAATCGAAAAGGATGTCTTTTGATAATTTTTTTATAGTAATTATATTAATAAATTGAAAAGTAAACCAGATATTACTTGGGTAAAATTCTAACGGGCATAAAAGGAAATACTCGTTAAGGAATCAGGAACACTTTTTTTTTTATCTGTGTCTTTAAATTCTGATGGGTCATAATCAAATTTTCGAAATATTATTTATTATAATGTTAAATTTAAATTTATACACACTTATTAACCCATTAAATTTTTTACACACAATAAAAAACTTAGGTAATATATATTATCTCTTTTTTTCAGAATCATAATTGTCAGTTTAAATGGCAGAACAGTTCATAATTATTACATAATGTATAGCATATGAGCTCGTAAGTCACATTTTCTTTGGGAAAACAAAATCAAATTCTTTTTAATATTAGGTGCACTGATTCGAATTATCAGCAGTTGACGTAATTCTGTTACTTTTATTTTATTGAAGTTCAGACATGTATTTTTTGATTTATAAATAAACAACTTAGTTACGGTTGATCAACGGTACTTTGACCGAAAAACACCGTTTACTGTAACTGTAATATTATAATTTAACAATTTTGTGACACAACTCGATAATTGATATCGATGTTATAGTAACTTACACCACTAAAGTTAGTTATAAAGTATTTTAAATTCTTATTTTGACGTTATATAAAAAAATATTAGATATATTTGCGGTGAAATATTAAATAAAGCAAATTTCTCAACAAAATCTTCTCCATCTTCTGATATATCATCCTCAGAAAATAATTAATTTTTAACTTCTGGAAGTCTAAATATAATTATTCGGTTTTTTTTTTAAAGTTCTATTGATGCTTTTTTTACTTTTTTTTTTTTTTTTACTAAATGAATGATTCTCCCTTGTAAATCTTTATGTAGAGCGAAAATCGAAATTTTTTAATTTAGGATCTACTAATTTTCTTTTAACATGTAAAACAGTAGCATCGCTCAGATTTTCAGGACGAATATAAGGAGTTTTCTGAACATTTCGAGTTTATCATAGGGAATCTTGAATTTTTTTTTAATGAAGAATGTTTAAGATATTTTATTTTTTATTTTAACAACTTGATTAAATATTTATTGTGTTTATTGATGATATATAATCATTATTTAACTATTTAGTTTATTTTTTTATTATTATTGTAGTTTATTGTATTTTATTTTATTAATTATAATTAATTAAAGTTAGTTCGAAAGTTTATTTTACTTAGGATTCAAATTTTTAGATTAAAAATAAATGTATTTTATCAACTGATGATATGATGTTATTACAAAACACGGTCTCAATTAATAATCAATGAAGTTTAATCAGATTTAAAACGCGTTCACATTATTGATGAAGTCTATAAAAGTTTATTCCGAATAATATATATAGTCAATAAGTCTAATATAAAGCTCTCTCCAGAAAATCTGCTTTCGTTACATTTACTTCTTGAAACTATCTATCTAGAAACAAATTTTTTTACTTTTAATAATAACAGATAATGGATAACGAGTGGAAGAGCGCAAAGTCGAAATTAGAAAATCTTTTCCCTGACAGCAAGATGCGTGGTGAAATCAAAGGTCAACTTCTAGGGATGGATATGAAGAACCGACTTGAATATTTCGAAGGAGATGACGAAGAAATTAAGGCTTCCCTTAATACACTCCTATTTGGTAAAGTTAAAACTTTTTTTGATCTTTATTACGTGATTGTGACACTTGCGACTAAATTTTTTTTCGATAATCTAACCCAATTTAGATGAACATCAAGGTAAGCCTTTGCGTCGTAATGATTGGTCAACTCGAACGTGACGCGCTAATCTTTATTGTCCATTTCGTGTGCCTAGGCAAATCTGCAAAAAAAGAGGCCAATGAATTCTGGAAAAATCTTAATAGAGCGGAAATCATTTTCCAACTGAACGAACCATTTAACTCTGAATATCTCGAATACTTTGAAATCAAAGGAGAACAGGATTTAGAATTCAACCTGCGACCTGGAATATCTCCTAAAGATAATACATACGCTTGTAAGAAAAAAGATATTAATCTCGAATGGTCAGATATATCCAAAGACCTTATAGGAGTTTTGTGCCTACCAGATAACGTTTTTTTTCTGGGTGACGAAGGATTAGGATCATTCCTCATAATTCGAGACTGCTACAAAGAACTCATTATTGAGATGTTTAAACGGGATATATCCAAATTTGGATGTATTATCACAGGTACACCCGGCATAGGTAAAACATATTTTGGGCTGTACCTTCTATATTACATTCATTTACATCATCCAAATGCCACGATTGTCTGGCAATTAGCTGATTCAGATACTCACCAATGCTATCAATTTATGCCAGACGGTAACATTCTAGTTGGAAGCATAGAACAATTTTATGATTCAATTTCGAACAAGAACAACTATTACATTGTAGATGCTCAGAAACCTGAGAAAAGTAGCGCATATGTTATTCTGTTGACGCCTCCGAAAGCAGAGTTATACAACTCTCTATGGAAGTCAGAAGGTATTACTAAGTACTACATGCCGATCTGGAACGATGAAGAAATAATTACACTATGGAACGTCCGTTATAAGGAAATGAAGGGCGAAAATGGAGATACATTTACATATGAAAAATTTGAGGTGTTGATGGGAAGATGGGGTTTAATACCTCGAATCCTTAGGAAGTGGAAAGATGAACTATATAGCGAAACAGAGTTCGATAAACTGATCAATGAAGTTGAACTTATGAAGTGTTTAAAGTCTGTCAATGAGGAAGGAATGTCAAAGGACTCTGCAAGTGGCAGACTTATTCATATTATTGTAGAACCAAACTTTAGAAAATATAAATTTTGTTTTGCTTCATCATTTGTTTCGGATAGTTTGATAAATGCCTATGAGCGTTACCATCATTCTAGCGTTCGTGATTTTCTCCAAAGCAGTTACAGTGAGCCGAAAGCTTCTGGACTTCGAGGTAACCTTTTTGAGGATTATGCCCATAGGCAATTGCAAAAGGGCGGTACATTTAGAATTCGCGAACTTATTAGAGGAGAGATCTCAACAGAGATAGTGGATAAAGAAATGGACAATCTATGTTACAATTGGTTTGATACGCTGAAGGATGTAGATGCATGTTCTTATAATAGACCTCGATCGAGAATATTTGAAACGACAGATTCTTTTGTTTTTAATAGCCAAGAGAGCACTTTAGACTTATTTCAAGTTACTGTATCAAAAGTTCATGGTGCAAAGGTAAAAATAAGCATAAATAATATATTATTTACTAGTTATTTTCTACTGTGGTCTAACCTGTGGTTTTGTAGGTGAAAGGGTTAGAGAAAATCAAAACCCATGTGTGGAATGGTAATATAAAATTATATTTTGTGGTTCCATCTGACAAATTCGACGATTATCCTTGGCAAAGCTATAGGGGTTCCAATAACCTTGTCAGTTATAGTCATTCATCATGGATCAATGATCTAAAACAATACGTACTAGATATAAATGTACATGAATTCTACAGCAATAATGAGTAATGTGAAGTAGTCCGGGAGAAATGATTTATGTCAAATTTGCTTTTGCGTGACTTGGACGGATATTACCAATCAAATTTTTATAGTTGTAAAAAAAATATGTAATATAGCTTATTTCTTATAATAATTCAATAATCTCGATCTGTATTTTATGCTTTGCTGAAATGTAGATGTTGCGATGTAAAAATAAAATATTTTTAATGTAGTTAATCACTGATGTAATAATACTTTGTTCACTATAACGTTAGGAGGTTATTAAATCTGAACGAATAAATACCAAAGGAAGATACATTTAGAGATAATTAAAACAGATATAAAATCAATAAATAAGTTGATAGTTATTTACAAAAAAGAAAAGTACCTGAAAGAATAGATGAAAGCACCCATTCAACACAATTAATGCTTCTAAATGTGAAAAAATAATTACAACAAAGGAAGAAAAAGAGATATGAAAATCCTTATTGCTTTACCAACTGAAGAAGAAATTAACAATATTTTAAACTAACTTACCTTCTACATATCTAATAATGTAAAGAGTAGGCTTGTAAAAATTTCACAACATATTACTTTATTTTAAATATTAAAAAAACTATCACATGAGATATCGCATAATCTAGAAAATCAATATTATTCGTTAAATTGTTGTATTAACGTATATTGTTATCAACTTGTAATAAGATTGAAGTTTTCCCTTTGATGTTATACAAATATTTTTTTAATAATAAATTTGTATAACGTGGATTTGTCCGGTGATTGGTGAATCTATTTTTTGAATATAGGAATAGCTTTCATGTAATCTATTCATTGAATCCACCAATCACTTTCGCCTAGAAAAAATTTTGCTGAATGGTATAAATTTGGCAAAATAAGAAATAATCAGCATTATTGTTCTTTCATATGTTTTTTAAAATTTTATAATTATTTTTTTTCTTTGAAATTGATCATGTCGAAATTTATCTATGGAGTTCTTCTATTGCAAAACTCACTCACGTACAAAAGGCTAAATCAATAAAAATGAAAAAATGTAATAGCAATAATACTTGTGCTGTTGTTTTGACCATCTAACGACCCTGTATTCCAAATTACTGCTCTCACATCATCATTTCCATCTTCATCTGCTTATATTAACTATTAATTTGTTTACAAAAAATCTTAATTTATAATGACCCGAATTGTAAAATTAGTAACTTATATATTATTTTCATAAAACTAATTGAACATACCATTCATTTATAACAGACAAAAAAAAAAAGGTCAAAATCAATATTTTACAAAAAAAATAAACAAATCAATCTTTATTATATATATTAAAAACATAAAAAAAGAAAGAAATTGGATCTCACAAAAAGTTAACAATAAAAAAAATTTTTTTCTAATTTCTAAAATCAATACAAGTTCAGATATCACAAAATCATTCATTTTTTCTAGCTTGTTCAAGTCTAGCAATACAATCTACTTCAATGGTACAGGTGATAGAAATGTCTTCTTTCAAAACTAAAAATAAAACAGCACATTTTGCAAATTTGTCACCAATACAGGCCTCTTCATTTTCTGCATATTTTTGATCTGCTTTAAATGATTTGAATTACTTTGTAAAGCTTTTGCTTGGTCAGCATTCTTTTTTCGAATTTTTGTTACATCACCTTTTACTTGCCTCTTTTGATTTTTACCGTTGGATTTAGATTTTTGACCTTTACTATCTTTACAGGTATCGGCAAGACGAGCTTTTTAATCAGCTTCTGTGAAATAGGTAATAGAAGTCCTGGGTTTATTAACTAAAGGTAAAACAACCCATTTTAATTCACCGTTACCACAAGAATTTAAAACAAACTTTCCATTAACGCATTGAGCGAATTGACCTTTAACACAAGCATCTCTTTCTTTACATGATAAGTTTGGTTTCAATTTATCGAAATTTTTTTGTAATTTTTCTGCATTATTAACGTTCTTTTCACAAAAATTTTGAGCTGATGCTAAAGTAGCACAGGTGATGAAAAAGAAGATGATGATTGTTGAAAATTTCATGATTAAAAAAATTTTTTTTTTAATTTATTTGAGAAAAGATTTTTTTTAATGCTACCTAAGTAAAAATTATGAAATTAGATTTTTTTTTATTTGGGAAATAATTCAATATCAAGTTGATATTATTTGATTTTTTTGTGGAATTTTTTTAATTAAATAAAAAATTTTTTTTATTTTTGTTTTTTTGATTTTTGATTTCATTTTTTCTTGAGCTTTCTCAGGTCATATTTATATAAGATTGAATTTGAGAAAATCCATATTGTACTTCAAAATATTAAATTAAAGATAACAAGACGGTTTATACATTGTGATTGGCGAAAGTAATAATTTAATAATTTTGGAATAAAGTTGTATACGCGTTCTTTTTTTAAAAAATTGACGCTTATGCAAAATGGCTGATCGTCATATTTGTAAACTATAAAGTAGGCTCAGTCTAATTTCAATTGGCTAAGCGCATAACAAACGAGATTCAGGGTATACCAAAATACTTTATTTGATAAATTCAGTAAAATTCATATTTCTTTTAAAACAAGATTAGGATAATAAAGGATATTCACTTTTTTAGGTTATTATTTCCTAATAATTATCATATTTTGAATAATAATTATTTGTTCTCGCTATATGTCATAATTTTGTATAATAATAATAAATTATTATTATTTTTTTTTATTAATCAAAGAAACCTTAAGGTTTCATTATATAACCAAGAAATTAATAAAAAAAGATTCAAACGCAATTTTTTTTATTGAACAATTCATAAATATTATGTTTATATTGAAAATTAAAATCTTAAGTGATAAGTATTTATCAACGAATTAAAAATCTACAAAGATTTTTTCAATTACCAAAACAAATACAAAGATTACGAAAAGCATAACTTGAAATTAATGGACAAAATCAATCTGAAGATTCTGAAATACCAATTAGTCTTTTAGATGTTTTAACTGATACTAAAACTCAATAGAATTCAACATTCTTAGCATGGAAACGAATTCTTAAATTACATAACACTATGCGTTATATTTTAACTACATTATTATCAAAAAATGATTGTGAATTAAATAAGGAGAAAAATTAGAAACATTATGTTTAACACATGAAGAAAAAATGTAAGTTTATTAATTATATTTTAAAAATAATTTCATTTGATTAAAAATGTCTTTAATAATTATATATATATTTTTTTTTTTTTAAAAAAAAGTTTTATCTAAGAAATGGTTAAGTTATTAAAACCATTTGAAACTATTACGCAATTCATATCAGATGCTAAATATCCTACTCTTAACATGATATATCCGTATATGTATATGCTTAAACAAATGTTTACTTCAAATCCTCAAGAAAATGAAACTATAGATAGTTTTTTAAATCTTCTTTATGGATCTTTATTATCTGAAAATATTTAAAAAGAAGAAGCAGAAGAAGAAAATTTAAGTTCTATTAGTGATGATGATAATGGCATTCCAACTGCTAAAAATCGACAACATTGGCAATATGCCTAACAACAATTTAGAGAACAAATGAGATATCAGGGATGAATACGAGGTCATGATCATAGAAATACTTATAGATCTAGATATAATCATAGTTGTAGTTGTGATCGTAATTGTAGTAGTAGTAGTAATCGTATTTTACGAAGCTCAAATATATCTATTAATAAAATTGAAAATCCCTATCAAATTGAATATTTTCCTCCAATAGATACTAAAGATCTTCTTAAAGTAGTTCATGCTGCTATCTATCTTTCTTTAGATAAATTATGGGATATGCTAAATGAATTATTCTTAGTTGCAATAATATTGGATCCTAGGATGAAAATTTTCGATTTATAAATAATTCAGATCGTAAAGAATAAATATTACAAGCTGAAGCTTGTTTAAAAGGATTATATATTGAATTAAAACAAAAATCAACAAATTTAGAAGATATTAGAGAAGAATCACCAACACTAATCATAGTTGAAAATGATGATATATTTACAAATATGTGATGAGATTTTACTTTACTTACAATGTCCTAGTAAACCAAAAATTACAAATCCTTTAGTATGGTAGAAGGATTATAAAGTAAGTTATCCTATTTTATCGCAATTAGCTCACAAGTATCTTTCAATTCCTGCTACATCTGTACCTAGTGAATATCTATTTTCTGATGCAGAAAATCATATCTCTTTGAAAAGAACATGATTATCTCCTGATTTAGTTAATTGTATGTTATTTTTAAAATGAAATAGTAATCATTTTCCTATATTTTCTCCTTTAGAAACAAATAATTTAGTTTACTTTACTTTAATATAAATAATATGTATGTTTAAAGTAATACAAATATAATAAAAGAATTTATCAATATGAATAATATACGTCATTTGCCATTGTTACATAATTTTAGAAATTCTTTTATAGATCCTTAAAATTACATAATTTGCAACTTAAAATAAAGGATTTAGTTAATAACTTGATATATAATTTAACTATAGTTTAAGTATAGTTGATTAAAAAATTGATTTTATTATATTTTTTGTTAATTTTACCAGAAAAAATGTAAAATTATTTAGATCATAGATGAAGTATAGTTGATTTAAATATTGATCTTTCAATTTTTAAACCGAGTTTATAGTAATTTAATTAATATGATTTTTAAATCTGATTTTAAACTGAATATTAATATATAATATTAATAATGTTAATTTAGCATTTACATTATAGTATGTATTATTTTTAATAATTACTAAATATTATTATTGACGTATTAAATTTTAATAATTACAAATATTATTATACTAATGTGTTCAAATTTTAATAATTACTAATATCATTATCTAACGTGTTCAACTTTTATAAATTTTATAATTACTAATATTATTATCTGACGTATTCAATTTTTATAATTACTAATATAATATACTGACATATTCAATTTTTATAATTACTAATATATTATATTGACATGTTCAATATTAATAATAATGACAAATTCTAATTTATTGAGTAATTATAAAATTTTTTTAAAAAATTTAAATATATAAGAAAACAATCTCTTTTTTTTCATGTTAATTCATAACTTCAATATTTCTTCTACCTTTATTTTTTTTTAATTTTCACAATATTTTATTTTTCTTCTAATTTTTACAATGAGCATTGAATGGAGTAATACTCAAACTCAACTTTTAATTATAAAACGAAAAAATAGTAATATGATTTATCATTACAATACTAGTAGAAATAAAGATGAGTTCTGGGATAAATTAGCAAATGAAATTAATGGAGAATTAAATACAAATTTTACGAGAAATTAATGTTGATATAAGTTTGATAATTTAATTAAAGATTATAATGTGAGTAATAATTATAAATAAAGTAATTATGATTTAATAGTATACAAAAAAATATTAATTTGTTTAATATATTATTAGAATATGGATCTTTATATAAAAGGACATTTAAAAGGAATCATGACTAAAAATGAAGAATTATATTTCCATGAATTTAAAACGAAATTTTGGAAAAGACCAGGTAATTATCCCCTTAATGGTTTTGCAGGAAAATTTGCCTGCAATTTTGAAAATTAATAATTGATCGCTATTAATAATATTTGAATATTTAATCATAAATATTTTTTTATTTTGATAGTGACTCAGGCTCAAATTAATATCTAA
>CAMKVN010001023.1:0-21378 GCA_946474995.1 Funneliformis geosporum | reverse complement strand
AGCAAAATGGGTGCTAATGGATTAAAAGCTGGCTTGGAAGGATTCGTAATTGAATTATTTCGATAGAAATATGTTTCTGGTAAAAAGATGAATAATAAGAGAAGTCTTATTGTTGCGAATGTTGCTATAAACCAAAAAAGTGATCTCCAACTGATGTATTGGGTTAGGAATCCTCCTATCGGTGGTCCAATTACTGGACCAATGAAAAATCCAAGATAAAAGATTCCAATCGCATTTCCTCTTTCGGTTGCGTTGTATATATCACTAAGCGTTCCAATCGAAAGACATTGAATGGCTGAAGCAGAAAAGGATTGAAGTGTACGAAATATCATTAACCAATATATATTCTTTGACAATGCACATCCAATACTCATCAGTATTATTAAAAATGCATCAAATAACAATACTTTTCTTCTTGTTCCTTGTAAATCAGAATATGACGCCCAAAATAGTGGCTGATAATTAAATACAAGTGACAAGTTTAATTTTGGCGACGTAAGTATGGTATATATAGATTGATTAATCAATCAATTGGTATTTTACTTACCGCAATTCCGTTAACATACAGATATGACGCGACGGCAGTGTTCACTAGCGTCTCAGTAGTTCTTAGATCTTCTCGTACAATCAATATCGCCGGGTAAAACGAACTAATATTGTGAGGAAAATAAAGATTATATATATATCAAAGCAATTTTATCACGTGTCACTTTATTTGGTACTTACGAGTTTCCTAGAGATCCTATTACACTTGTGATAGATAATAAAATTAACAAATTCCTTTTTTTTTTTGGAGACCAATTTTTTGGATCATCATCTATAAGTGATGTGGTTGATTCTGCAAGTAATTCATAATTAATTTTTTGTTTCATGATTGGTGATGTAATAATAACTATTTTTATTTCAGTTTGAAATCAAAAAAAAAAAAGTTTTTTGACGGAAAAAAATTAACTTAGTTAAATGAAAAAGAAAAAAGGTCATTTACAATTTCCAATTAATTTCGGGTTATTAAAATCGTGGCCAAGCATATATTGCGAATAATCAATCTTCAATCTTAATAAGAAAAAAACCAAATGATTCATGTGCTCACTTTTTTCTAGGTATTTAGTGAATTTGTGTATTTTTAATCAGCCATAATTTCGTATTTGCAATGAATTGGTTCTTTTTTTTTTCTAGCATAAATATTTAGTAACTGATGATGGCTTTGAACCGAAATCTTTATGGCGCAGTTATCAATTGTCCAATCGTATTATAATCTAAGCTAAGCCTAAATAATTTCCAAGCCAATGACGTCACATGATCAAATAACGTGCTTTAGCACATCACGGGAATGATCAAATTGTTACCTGTAGGGAGGCAATATTATTTTTTAAAATTAGTCGAATGTTGATCACTTGGAAATTATGAAAAGAAAGAATTTACAAAGGATGAAAAGTACAAAATTTATTAACAAAAGCTTTATGAACAAATTGTAGCAAGATGCAACTATTACTGCATCAGCCGGCGCTCTGTAATAGGTCTTTAGAGAAGAGAATCTATCTAATTCATACCTATCTAAACCCAAGGCAAAACGAAGCCATTTTATACCAGTTTCCTGCCTAGTGCTTCGTTATGTCTTTTAAAATGTAGTAAATTGTTATTTGGAGAAAATAAATGAAATTTATTTTTGTTAAAAAAGGACCATCTTACGAAGTATGTTTTTCGGCTTCAAACTTGAAAAAAAAAATTTTTTTACAACAACTTTATAAAAATCCGCAACCAAACAATAATTAAAATTAGGATATACTGTAACATGATTAGGAGAAGCAATTGCCTGTTTATGACGATCGCATCAACTGTTTCGGCGCTTTTATAAGCGGTTCTATCTGCCATTTTATTTCGGGATTCTTCAAATTTTTTGCGAAGTTCGACAAGGTCTAGATTTTCATTATATTCCTTTACATAATCTCGAAATTTTTTTGATCTTTCGGCATGTTTTTTCTTGAACCTATTTTGAATGTTTGCAAGTATTTTATCAATGTTGTATAATTTAGTAATAAAAATTGATTAAAAAATAAAATTATGAACAAAATTCTATCTAACAATAACTAATTAAGATAAATAATATACTGTACATGGAACTTCACTTGACAACCATCAACCGCAGTCATAGGTAATGGCTACAATACTTTCTTTTAATTGATTGAAATAGAGGTTGGAACCGGTAAATAATGATTGTAAAAATGTAAAGGAAAATTTGAATAAAATAATTTCGAAAAAGAAAATTTTTTTGATTAAGAATAATTTCAAGAAAAAAAAGAAGGATGCGAAAATAATATAATTTCAAGAAGGAAAGAAGAATTTGAGATGAAAATGGAAAAAAAATATTGTGGAATAAAATAAGGATTTTAGGCCTCTAGGCCCGCAAGTCTTGAATAATCATATTATTCTTGAAGTAATATAAAACTGTTTGGCTGAATGTTTCCATTATTACTCGTGGCTTCTGAAAAAGTTCTGTGAAAATGAGCCCTTCACGGAAAACATGTATTTTTATAGGGTCAAACGATCTTAAAAACTTTCATTATCTCGAATTTCAAGGAAATTTTTTTTTCATCTTTCTTCTTGTGTTGGAATTTTTTCCACATTCAAGGTTTTTCTCGATTTTTAAAATTACGTTTTAAAAGAAGACGACATTTGTTTAATGATGGTTGAATAAGCAAAGTTCTATTTATTGTTCAATTTTTTTTAGTCAGAGTCATGAAATTATTTATTAATAACATAATTTATAATTTTAAGGGGATAAATTAGGAAATTTTACCAATCAAAAGATTTTTTAAGCTTTTATATCACTTGCCAACTTAGTATTTGAAAAAAATATATAAAGTCATAACCATATTATGATTTGATTTTCAGCTCTCAAACGGAATTAAGGGAGAAACATTTTAGAAAGACTATTGGAAGTAGTGCTCCGAGCCGGACAATTACGGGTCATTAACTTGAATTAAGTTTACGAGTTTTGGGTCGTAATTAAAGTTACTATAATAATAAACATATAGAATCGATTTTTTGCTAACGAAGTTATCATTTTCATTTTTCATGGAAAAAATATTGAATACATTATTTACTTTATTAATTCATGTATTGATGATAATTTTATATCCTAAAAAGAAAGTACTCGCTAGCATTTTATTTCAAATATATTATTTGAACCTTTCTGTTCACAGGCTGTGAACGGCTCCTAATATTATTCCGATATATTAACGTTTCAAACTATGAATTATTGCGGATCTTCGATTAATAATATATAAATATATTTTTTTTAAAAAAATATGCATAAAATTAAAGCAAACAATTAATAATCTTGTGAAAAATGTTGGTCTAGCAAAACCACCTCCAAACGCGTATTGAATGTCGTAATAAGAACGAACAATAAGCAAAAAATCCTTACAAGATATATTCACGAAATTTTGGAAATTTTCTGCTTGGTTATCCAATTAGAATTGATTCACTTTCAGGGTATTATAGAATGTTGAAAAAAATTATTATCGATTTGCTTCGAAATTTATAGAGATGAAGATTCTTTTAAGTATTATAAAATTGGATGAAATATGATAAATTAGTTATTTGATGGGTGGATAGAATATCAACGAACCGCGAAGCAGTTCGGATAATGTTTTAACACCCTATCAAATAACTGCAGTCACACATGTTATTTATAGCTTACTAGAAAAATATCAGCATGCTTAAAAACCATGATCCTATTTGGCTGTAGAATAATTGGATAATAATGGAGATAGAGATAATAATGTGTAGAATAGAATTTTTTTGTAATTAAGCTTCTTTACTATAGTTAAATCAATTTTATATAATCTTACTAAATCGATGTATTTTCACATTTTAATAACTTTGAATACTACTTAATTATTTTCTTCCAAATTCTGTAAAATCGTCCCAAATAATTTTTTTTTTTTAAAAAAAAAAAGTTCCAATTCAAACATTAATAAAGTAATACTTTGTGCGCAGCATCTTGAGAGCTATATATTTTTTCTTTGGATTTTATTCAAAAAACGATCTATTCATGTTTCTTAAGCGATCATGTTTATGACATTACGCGATCGTTTCAAATTTTTAACTTTAAAAGATTTCAGATATTTAAGAAAATTACCTATCAACAATTAAAAAATAATCTCTATTAATAAATTTCTATAAGAGACTATACATAGTTTTGATTTGATTTGATTAGTTGACCGCTCGCCGTATTGCGGCGAGTAATCACTAAGCCTCACATAGCAGTGATTGAATACGTTTGGAAATGGTTTTGGAAAAAAAAAATCTTTCTGATGATTATGCTGCTGTTTAAAATTTTACATAAGCTTGCTTTTACTTTATATATTTTATTTCATTTAAGAAGAGGGGATGAAGATGCGAAGGGAGTCATAATTTTTATTATTAAGATTATTAATAAAATATCATATAAGAACGTTGCCAGTAAAATCTTTTTCTTTTGTAATTACATGGTTAACTTTGTTCGAAAAGGGAATTATGAACTTAATTGTAAAATTCACGTAATATAAAATAAAATTAATATTTATATTATAATTATAATACTTTCTAATCTTTATTCTACAAGTTTAATTTAAACTCCAAAAGAAGTTATTAATCTAGTTTCTTCCATACAGTTAATCTAAGATGTAAAATTATTTGAACTAACCAAACCCAGGCAATAATGCAATATTTTTATTTCTTGCTCGTTTTTGTAGAACATCAAATTTACAATTGCTAAATAAAGACAAGAATTTTATTGACTATACAAATGGAATTGATTTTCATTTCATTTTTAGACATTATCCAAACTTAAACTTTTAATTTGTTCGTTTTTAATATATTTCACCTATGACTTATTCAGTGGTGACAATAATT
This sequence comes from Funneliformis geosporum, assembly GCA_946474995.1. Classification (NCBI taxonomy): domain Eukaryota; kingdom Fungi; phylum Glomeromycota; class Glomeromycetes; order Glomerales; family Glomeraceae; genus Funneliformis; species Funneliformis geosporum. The sequence goes on along the minus strand of CAMKVN010001023.1, from coordinate 16,479 downwards.
TTGAAATCCCACGAAAAGAGTTTCATTATTTAAAAAAATTACTTCAAATTCAAAAACATAGAAGGTTATTGTTACTTATTTGATCTTTACTGATGCACGATCACGAGATTTTTTGAATAGTTTTTTAACGTGATATTTAACAATGTTCTTTATAACCTAGAATGAAAATTTGCTGTTATCCTAGTGCCTTTATCCTTAATCTATGCAATGAGACAATTTAATAAAGTTTAACAACATATACAAATCGGTTTGGCTGCCGCATTTCATCAGAAATGTGATAATAAAGGACCCATCTTATAATAAATGTAAGAAAATCGCCTGCATATTAAGTTGATAAACATGAAAAATCTCATAAGCTGAATCAGTTACCCATAATTAAATATATAAAACTCTTTAAAATCAGCATTTAAATTTATTAAAGAAATACAACTATTATCGGCCAGCGCTCGATAATAGAGCTTCTAAGTCTATCCTATAGTAAATGTAAAGCAAAACGAAATCTTTTTATACAATGTTTTTTCTTCCCATGGCTTCGTTAAGGAATTCTCTAAAAGATATCAATTAATCTCGGCTGAAGGACCAAATAGACTTGATAGACTAATTTTTTGATTCTGATGTCATACATGGCCGAAATGACATTTCGTCCAGATCTCCGAGATAGACCTGAAGGTCCGTAATGCCGACACGGCCAGAATGTATCGCCACGATTAATTTGAGCGCAGCAAATTTCCCGTGTGATATTATCAAATCTATTATATTTGTTTTTTCAATAGTTACTTCTTATGACTTTATAATCCTGGAGAATAAGGCTTACAGTAATAAAATAAACGATTATATATTATAACACTTTACTGAAAGTAAGCCTTACAATAAAGGTTACATCATACTTAGAGTGGTACAGTAGTTGTTTCATTATTTATTAACATTTTGAAGTTACTCGCTCGGTCATACTCAATCTCTCTCTCTCTCTCTCTCTCTCTCACAATAAGTTAGCTTCCTCTAAAATCTCGCGTCGAGAGAGCAAATCTATATCTTCTTGGAGGAGGAGGAGGCGTTGGTTCCTTTTCAAAGTTAAAATAAAATTATGAGAGATAATATAATCGTAATAAACTTTTGCAACAACATTATGAAATAAAACAAAAGTTTCGTTAGATTTGATTAGCAAGAAAATATTGCAGATACACACCCAGTAGCCATGATATTAATCCTCATAAATCTTGTGTTATGGTGCAACTCGAAAATTTGCACCTCCTCCATAAACTTTTCGTTATCTACATTTGGAGGAAGCAGAGGCTCCTTTCAAAGTAAAAATACGAGTATCATAATAAGAAATAAATTTCATCAACGTTATCCATATCATTCGTCCTCAAGATATTCAGCCTCCACAATCTCGAGATGTTCTTGCAACTTGAGAATTTCTGCCGCCACCATGAGCATTCAATATCTTCATCTGGGGGAGGAAGCGATTCCTTTCAAAGTGTAAAAAAAATTTATGAGAATAATAAGAATATCAATAATTTCAACAACATTTTCAAAATATTAGCTTACCTTGGAGATGTTTATCAAGAATGTTTTACAGAAACTCGACGAGCCTACCTAAAGTATCTCGGCCTCAAAATTCTGGAGAATTTCTACCTCCGCCATGAAAATTTTAATATCTTCACCTAGAGGAAGAGGCGTTCTTTCAAATTATAAAAGATGAGAGATATAATATATTGAAAACACCCAACTAAAAAGCATTAGTTACTTTGTAGTTCTTTATGAAGAACTTTTCTAAATAACTCGTTGTTTCTTTTTATCCTGCCACCAAAATCTCGATTTGCTCTCTTAATTTAGCTTCATATCAATAAAATTTCTTTATTTATCTGATGGAGGCTATTGTTGTTACTATGGATGCTTTAGGAAATAGTTTCTTTGGTGAGATTTGAAAAATGATATGATTTATCGAGTTTTTTCATTTCGTCTAAGAGTCATTTATAACTCGAGAATTTCTGATTCCGGCATTAAATTATTTTTGGTAAGATTTATGATGCTTGAATAAACTAAATCATTGCAACTTAAATTGATTTAACAATATTTTAGCCAATAAAATTTATATTGATCATGTGTTATATGCAAAGGTCTGCAAATTCACGTGAACATTGATCCCATAAATATTGATTTTGATATATAAGTATACGGTATTTTTTTTCCATTACAAAACAACTTCGTGATTTTTATTATTTTTATTATATCTTTACTTTACAAAATCATGGGAAAACAAAGAATAATTCATTTCTATAAAAGAAGCGTTGCACATCAAAGACGCCGACTACAACAACAACAACAACAACAACCACCACCACCGCAACCACCGCAACATAGAGGTTGGAACCGGCCCAAAATCCTTAACCGGTTAAAATTTCTTTAACCGATTATTTTAACCGGTTAAAAAAAATCTTTAACCGTTAACAAGATAAACGTCTTAACCGGTTCCAACCTCTACCGCAACAACCACAACAACCAACAATCGCCGCGACGACAACGTCGACAACGACAGCGACGACTACGTCGACAACTACCGCAACCATCACAACCATCACAACAACCACAAAGTCCTCCAAGTCCTCCAAGTCCTTCAAGTCCTCCACCATCATATGAAAGCATTGGAAGTCCTCCAACATCATACGAGGATGTTATTCTTGAAATAATGATGCTGGAGCAGATAGAATCTGCGGATGGAGGAGACGGAGGTAAGCAACCTTTAATAATTTATCCTAATTATTTAATGTTTCTAGTTGTATAACCAACATTTATCCTTTTATTTTCGTTTTAGGGGAAGAAATGGAAGAATAAATTTGTATTATTATTTTTATTTTTAATTTGTATATTCACTACCTATTTAATAGCTAGCATGCTACGACTTTGAAAAGATGACGTGTTAGATACTAAATTATTGTGAATTGTTAACGATCACTTATGGTAACAAAACACAGGTTTCTGCAAAGTAATTGTGAATTATGAATGCAATATGATCTTATACAATATAGAAAAATACATCAAAAATTTAGACAAATTAATTCAGTTATTCAACGGCCTTTACCCCTTTAAGAAACTATGTCTGTTATACGCAAAAACCATTAATTTTTTAAAAAAATGATTGATCACATATATGTAGCAAAAGAAATCAATATTGTTGTTGTTATTGCTCATATCCATAAATTTGGTTATTTCCCATCATATTTAGCTTTATTATTTCATTGAAACACTGGTATAAACATTTTAAAAAAGTCTAGTAGCGTTAATAAATTCTTCTTCATATCTACGCACTCCTATTTCCTCTCAATACCTTTTTTCTTAGATTGCAAAGTGCTGTGATGAATTCTTTAAATTTAATACGACCATATTTAAACCTTTACAATAATTGTGGAATTATCTAAACTAAATACTCTTTTCGCATCATATTTATATCGCAAGGAGAGACATAATTTATTGGACTTTTCCAATTGAAATAAAATGTAAAAAGAATAATAAATTATAGAGTCCGTTTGAAGATTGCAATTATTTTTTTAATTATGACTTCGTTTTTTTATATTTATTTATTTTTTTTTTTGTGAAAGGAGAATCGTATTTTTTTTATTATTATATTACCTTTTTTTTTTATAAATTAAGATAATGTAATTAATGAATTAGCTGGTTTTGCGATTTTGCGATTTGATATACAGATTTAGTTTTAATATTTAAAGTTCATTATAAAAAGTGTTACGGTCAAAAAGAGCTAAAAAATGCAAGTGTTCTTAAATAACAATTTATTTTTTTTTTGTTTAAAATTTTACAAGTGATATGATTTTTTTTATTTTTTGTTTTTTAATATTAATCGTCATTGACTTTAGAACTTCAGAGTGGCTTTTTTTTTTTAAAAGGTCAAAAAGAATTTATTTAGCATTTGAGAAGAATAGACGATGATATAGGGTTTGACAAAACGGACAATGTTGTCAATATTGTGTGACGCTTGGCTTGTGTCAATATATGGGTTGTGATCTAAGAAAATCAAGTTCTGAGAATTTTTTATCAAAATTGAGATTTTAATTGCATTTTAATTTTTATTACATTTAGATTAAAATGTAATAAGATATTAATTTTAGTCAAAAATTTACTAATAATGAAAAGAAATACAAAATTGGTTTCGTTCTTTTTTTGACGTGTCCCAGCTTTACAAGATTATCAAAAAACATGTAAACATAAATCGTGTTTTTTTTATTGTTGGTATTTTTTTCATGTGGATATACAGACTATTCAAAATCTGTAAAGTAAAACCTACGAAGGTGCAGATTTATTTTTACCAAGAGATTCGATGATATTTGGAGTGGTGATGATATATCCCTTGCAGGACTTTTCGGAGATTTACCACCTTGTCGTGAATTTGTTCGACCTTCTTATCGTACAACTTTATTATAAAAAGGCACCCAAATATCTGTTTGGCTGCGTTGATAAATAAAAAGAAACTGAAGAATCAGAAAAATAAATCAAAATTAATAAAAAAAAAAGTATTTTATCGATATAAGCGATCCAACTCTTAATAAAAGAAAAGAAATTTTAAAAAAGAAAATAACAAAATAAATACCTATTATTCGATCAAAACCGAATGAAGAATTTAAAAAGAACCTAAAAACCTATACCACGCAATTCTAACCTAAAAAAATTAAAAAAAGAATATTAATTATTATCGATCAACAATAAACTAAGGAACTGTTAAGTCAAAACATTATAATTGTGCTAGGAATTTTTTTTCATGAATAAACTTTTTTTTAAAAAAAATATTTAAATATCCTCGTCAAATTTTAATTTTTCACAAAGCCAAAATTACATATATTTACCTCTACTTTCCAAAATCTTACTAATATTATTCTAAATTTGAAAGTTTAAATATTAATTGTAAAAAAAAATTTATTATTATGTGAAATGTTAATGCCAAATTTTTGAAATAACTTTATGATGAATATAGCATACCTAAACTAGCCAACCTAGCATACAAGCTAGCGACATATTCCACCGCCCGTGCCTCATTTTCTTTATTCTGACTTAGTATAAGGTCAATATGTGACCGGGACAAACAAAGAGCAGTTTGTCCCGGAGTCATTTGGTATTCATAAGGAGACAGCGGGACGTCTACGTCAAATGATGGCGGTTGGGGTTGAAGTAGTGTGTCCACACTTGGTTTTAACTGAAAATCAGTTCAATATATGATCGGGACAAACTAAGAGCAGTTTGCTCCAGAGTCATATTATATTCATGAGGCGGCGCCGGGAAGGTTACGCTGCCCGTGCCTCCTTTTCTTGATGACGACGCAGTAAATAGTCAATATATGACTGGGACAAACAAAGAGCAGTTTGTCACGGAATCATTTGGTATTCATAAGGAGGCAACGGGACAGCTACGTCAAATGATGGCAGTTGTGGTGGTTTTTGTTGTGGTGAAAGCCCTGTTACAGTTGCCTGCGGCGTCGAATTGCCACCTTGAACCTTTTCGCATAAAAATTTTTACTTGTGCCTGATAATTTTTTTACTCATATGTGAGTTAAAGAGTCAAAAATTTTAAAAAAATAATTTGGAGATAAGGGTGAAAATAGTAAAGGGAGAAGGAACTATTCAAAAACGTTTTTATTTATTTTGCGTGTACATATGGTGCATTTTGCAGTAGAAAGGAAAGAAACTAAAAAAAATTTTTTTTGCCCTTCCTGCCCATATATTTATCGGTCGAAAAAAATACTTTTCCAAAATGATGTAAAAAAAAAAAAACTTGTTTAAACCTGAGAAAAAAAAAAGTCTACAAGTAAAATATAGGATCTTCATGACAAATAATTTTTTAAAACTAATAGTCGAAGAACGTGTATATTAGTAAAAAGAATGACGTTCTTTTTGTCCCTTATCGAAATAAATTTTTTCTGTGGATTTTCAAATTACATTGTTTATGTTTAAATATAGTGTATTGTCTTGCATAAATAACTCGTAAAGTATTTTTTAACAAATAAATTTTCAGGGGTTCAAAATATGATCAAAAAAAATCGTTGCATAAGCCGATTGATTTTATTCATTATATCTAAAAATTAATTGCATCATTCTTACAACGAAGTATACATTAGTTAGAATAACCTACCTATAAACATTGAATAATAGTAGTACAAACAATATATTCTCATTAAAACAAAATTGATAAAAATAATTTAATAATTAATCATATCTTCAAATTCAAAGACCGACTAAACATATTAATTTTTAATATATATATATATACATACGCCTTGCATAATCAGGATAACTACCTTTTATATTAACTGCAAAAAAAAATTTTCACAACTTTTTTTTAATATTTTTTCAAATCACCAACATAAAAAAACAAAAGAAAATGAGTAAGGATAGCAAAGAAGCATTTTTTAAACAACAAAGACAACAGCAATTACAAAGCGAACAACAAAAATGACAACAACTGTATAAAGTGCTGCAAAAGCAAAATGAACTGCATTATGAAGAACTACTACCATCATATGGAATGGTAGTGGATGAAGATGCCATAACTTGAGCAAAAGATTCTTAGGTTAGAAGAAGGTAAGATATCTTTAATATTTTATTATAAGCTTGTTTAAAATAGGATTATCATTATTATTATAACTAATTATAAATTTTTTGTTTTAAGAAAAAAAAGGCAAAAGAGGTGAAAGAAGGGTGAAGAAGAGGAAGATGAAGGAGCTGAATGATGATGTTGAGATTAATGCTGATGTAGTTACAAAGGAACCATAATCTTTTTATCATATTAGCTAAATGATTTAAAATTTGTAACTCTTTACCAATTGTGCTATTCTGTTAATCTAATACACGCTATTTCTAAAATAAAGTTTATTTTTTATCCTAGCAACAAACTTTTATTTATTGACTTTCTATTATTCATATAACATGATAAATTAATCTCTCTAACCGCTTAAAAATGAGATTATACAAAACGCATCCAGAATACTAGTTAACATTAATTCACAAAAGTTAGACAAATTAACTTTTGTACTCTTAAACAATATCTGTTTATATTAAATAACTAATAAATTAATATGTTAACATAGTTCAAATCTGGTTATTAGTTCAAATGGTCTTTTATATTTTAGATTTCAATTGAAAAAAGTATAATATGTTCTCATTGCGAAATAAAAATGATGTAAAAAGAGAAATTTATTATAAAAATAACTAGAAGTTGCAATATGTAGAAGACTTCGTTCCCCATTAAGCATCAGATTAAATATCTTATATTCATATAAATAAATTTAAATTATAATCAATAATATTCATATCTATATCTACATAAATATTTTGTTGCATTTGCAAAGTTATTTAATAAATTTTAAAATAGGAGAGTTTTTTAATAAACATTTTATTAGATTAAAATTTTTATTTATTTAAATATATACTATATTAAAGTAAAGAAATATTTGATTTTTGTTCTAATCTTTCATATTCTTTAAGCATTGATTTATCTGTAATAAATGCTAAAGAATGTAATGAGACAATGTGCACTTTTGACAAATCAGAGCATTGGCTTAATGCAACATAGGCTAGATCAGCAGAAAATATTTTTTGAGAGGATCAGCAATCCTTACTTAGTGGTTAAGCCGCGAGTCCCTATAAGCTAAAGTTTCATTATACAGCGATAGACTATAATTCAGGTATCGTGCGATACATAAAACTGTATGATTTTTCATAAGGAATTTCTTTGTAACTGAACAAGTAGGCGTATATACTAATATGCATTAGATTCTAGTTGATTCGATCTGTCGATCAACATTGATCATGCCTAAATACTGCATGGCGTTAGAACATAGGAAAGTAAATAAAGCTAGAGATTGACAGAAACTTGGCTTTTGCTGATTGGTCTATAATGGATACAGTCTTCCTTCTCATCCGGCAGGGGCCCTTATTTCCATAAGCTTGTATACATAAATGCATATGTTTATCAATTAAGGAAGTGATTAACCAGAAATTAGTAGATTAGATCAACAGTGATAAAAGATGCATTGCACGCCGCAGCATCGTCTAATCGAGCATATCATTAGGTCTGAGGTTAGGTTCAATTCCTAAGATGTTTGTTGATATGGCCAGATTATCACCCTGCTAGTTTACCATTTGGGCAAATCTTGTGATAATAATCCCATGAATCCTACGGCATTAGTTAGGTAAGAGTATACCCTAGCAAAGTATATGGTGTAATAGATTCCTCAGTCCTATAATAGTATGTAGTTCCTGGATGGGTGTAACCGGAGGGGGTGTCAAATCCTCTGTAAGGATTTAATTCCACCGACAAGGCAATATCTGGGCAAGTTTATCGATGTGGGTTGCTAATGAACATATGAGCTGGCGGAAACCTAGAGGATGTGGCCGACATATAGTTTCATAAGATTTTCATTATAACGTCACAAAACCATCACCAAAAACTGAACTGTAATAAAAAAAAAAAGAAAATATTTTTGGAAAACTCTTTCCTGTTTATCCCAAAATAACCCGAAAAAATAGCGAGCAAAAACAAAAACAACGAGAACGTTCATCTTCACCGTTAATAATACAAAAAGCAAAAAACAAAATATAATGCAAACAGTGGAAATTCCACCCACCCAACAAACTACTAAGACTTCAGAACTGGTAGTGTCTATGGAACTCGACCCTTCGCCTTTGAAAAAAGGCAAAGAAAAAGATACTTTGGAAGAAACTCCAGAAAATACCACCACCACTCTCGATGCTGACGCCAGTTTTAATGCGTCAGAGAACTTCTTGGATAAAAAAAATACGTCCTCAATCCAAGCTTTTGAATGTCAAAAACCTTCTTTCTACAGATATTTTCCCTTCGAAGAATTTCCATGAATTTCTCTGCAGCAAAAAGTCTCTTCTGTTGTCGATTTGCTTTTTGACAAATACGATTTGTTCTCAGGAGTGACATTAGCCAAACACCCAACTGACCAATCATAATGTATCATCAAAATCTCCTTTCGTAACCAGGAAGTATGTGAACATGCTTGTTCAGTCCAGTTACCCAATTTGGAAAATCACACATTTTTACCTCTTAATGTAATGCGTACATAACCATATGTCCCTGTAAGGTCGATCAGGGTAACTGAAATTCCCCTGGATTCTATGAAACACAGAATCAAGATGACATTTGCCCGATTTGAATCGATTGTCCGTTTTATTATGGAAACAAAGAATATGTGGCAACAGGCCACTATTAACTTTGTGGAAGATGTAAATTTCAGGAGACTAAAGGATTGCTATGATCTTTTTATACGTAACGACATAGTCAGATTCCACATGTATGATCAATCTCACTCAGATATTCAGGCACGTTCCAAATTTTTAGCAAAACTTGCCAGTCTTCCTATGTTTATGACTGGTAAATAGCTCGAGGAGATAGGAAGAATGGTCAACACTATTGCTTAGATTATCCCTAAAGCTCGCTCCAACTACCACAATTTACAACACGCATTTTTCTATTTTGCCAATGCAGACGATTTTGAAGCTGCGATTTCCAATGACAATCTTACCATTGATGGTAAACATGTAACTTGGACCAAGTCGAAAGCAAAACTTTGTGCTATTTGCTCATCACCAAACCATAAAGCTAATGGATGTCCATAACGTAGAAAATTTCCAGCTGATCGAAACATATAAAATCTTTATCAAAGATTTCAACCAGCACAATACTTTAACTATAAGGTCCGCCTAAAAAGATGAGAGGCGCAGTAAACCCAGACATTACTTTTGCCCATGTTACTAAACCACCATCTACTACGAATATCGATAAACAATCTACCCATAAGAAAATAATAATAATAACAATAATACGCATAACAACAATAACAACCGAAACAAACTACCTTCTCATTCTAACAACAAACAAAATCCTCAATCTGTTTTATGGTCTGACGATATTCCGCCAAACATGAACGAAGAAATTTTTTTCAATAATACTATTTGTCATACACCTAATAGCATGGTATATAAGGGTACCAAAGTAGGCAGATACATGCATACTAACAATGATGATGGATTCAAAGAATACGTCAAATCCCAATTTATTAATCTTAATGAAAATTTGAGCATCATAATGAGCAATTTAGCGTTTACAATTAAAAGAGTTGAATCTGTTGAACAATCACTCAATATCAAAGTCATTACTCCAGTAGAAGCTGACGTACAAAATCTTAATTCTGGTGAAATGGAAGAGAAAGTTGAACCTACTATCAACTCATCTGCATCCATCATTCTTAAATAACAAAAAACCATTGAAGGCTTCAGAAATATTAATGCCATACATCAGAACCGCCTCAAGTCCTTTACTACGATGGTTAATACTCTAGTTCAATTGTGCGCTACTTTTCAAAACGTACTGTTGAAAAATAATTTGCTCCCCTAAGAACAGGCCAATAATATCTTTCTATTTGGTGTAATATTTAATACTGATATTGAACGTTATATCAAAGACCTCCCTCAATATTAATTTTTTTTAATGAACACTGTCCCTGCTGATAATAATGCACAAGATGTATCAATTCCTAACACAATCCCTTTAATTCAAACTCCTCCTCCTTTTTTATCTTTCGCTTCACATAATATCCGCAGCTTTACTAATACCTCTAAACAGCATTTCCTCATTGAACAATATCTTTCCTTAAATATAGATGCCATAAGTCTACAAGAAACGAACTCCTCTAACAACATATTCGACCATTTAATTTTGAACACCATCTAACTTCATCGGCTTTTTTAGTTCTGAATCATCTCCTAATTGAAGTGGCTTTGACGTAAGCATTTTACTACGACCATTGCTAGCCAATCACGTCTTTTACCATAAACATTTGCTTAACAGAATTATTTATGTTGACCTTCAATTTACTAACAAATAAAAATTAAGATTTATCAACTGTTACTAGCCTCCATCTGACATTTCATCAAGAAAATTAGTCCAAAAAGAACTAGTAAAATTGCTAAATGATGCTATTTCCAGGGATTTTCACATTATTCTTACCAGGGATTTCAATGCCGATATGGATCGAGACAAAAACCCAAAGGGCGTAAAAGAATTTTTTCATTGCTTCAAAATTTGCATTTCTTCGATACATGCACATTGAAACGCAGTAATGATCAGGTCAAATATCTAATTTTTCAAATCAACGAATTCAACTTCTCACATCGATTTTGTTTGGACTTCAGCAGAATGTGCCTATAATTTTAATACTTGTAACACAGTATCTGTATTACCGCAAATTTCTGATCATGCAATTGTAACTTGTTCCATAGATAACTACATAGATGTCAAGAATAACAAATGAAACATTCCAAAAAAGATGATATACGATTATGATAAGATGACCGATGAACACTGGAAGGAATACAAAGACAAATTAGACACCCTTATCAATAGTTGTGAACTGCGCCTATTAAAATTTAACTCAAAACTTAACCAGATTAAACTTAATTTTTACTGGGACTTGTTGCAAGCTTGTATAATCAAAGCTGCTAATAACATTATTCCATCACATAAGTCATCTGAACAACATAAATTAAAGAAACCTCCATTGTTAACTAAACTTTATAAAAATCTTAGATTTTTATATAAGTTTAATAAGAAAATCAAGACGGCCTGCAAGTCTAATATGTTATCTGAAGACTGATCCATATTATACAACAAATTCCAATAGATCTCTTACATCTTCGAATATCATCTGATAGAGTTACCCTCACACCAAACACGTCATTTCTTACATCATTGTTTTCATGTGTGAAACTACTCCTTAATTGTCTCTTAATTAAGACTAAACTCCATGAGTATGAATTTAAATTGAAATTAATACAACAATCGATTGGATGCAAGTTAGATAATTATGCGGCCGCTCCATCCCGAATGATCGATTCCGTAATGAATCATTCAAGAAAAACTATTGTGTTAAATAGATATCTAGATAATGCATCTGGGTCACGTGATCTTCTAACTAATGAGACGCTGGTCAAAAATAGAGTTAATCAATATTTCCAATTAGCTGCTGGCACTTCTCATGAACATATGGATATCCTAGACGATTGGAAGTCCACTTATATACTAATAAATAATGTCAACAGCTCTATATATGATAGACTCATGGCCTTGCCTTCAGCTGAGGAGTGGTATGACATCCTCGCTATGTTGCCAAATGGTAAAGCTCCTGGTCTGTCCAAAGTATCTAATGAAATGTTAAAACATCTCATTTGTCATTGCTTATTGGAGTCGACTCTTTCACATCGGTGGAATATCACATTCATCTACCCGATACCGAAACCGAAACCATGGGAGTATGATCTTAATAATACTCGACCCATCACACTTTTAGAATGTCCTCGGAAAGCTCTCATCAAATTACTTAATTGACATCTATCAACAATTATCATTCGGCACAATGTGCTCAAGGGGCTCAACTTTGCTGGGCAGCGGTATCCATTATATTTCCTAAAAGAATTACGGATAAACAATTAATTTACATTTACAATTCAATTCTTATTCCACGAATTGAATATCGTTCCCAATTGACTTATTTCACCAAACAACAATGCAAACAAATTACCTCACCATTCCTTGCATTTATGAAGAAAAAACTTAAATTATCACGTGATACATCTTCTACAATTTTTTATTTGCATTTATTTTATAATTTGACGGACCTCTATCAATTATTGTTGACAGCACACAGCGAAGCTCTCCTCTATATGATGAATGATACTGGCCTCATAGGTGATACGATCAAAATTCAGATTCAACAATTGCAACATAAGGAGTGGCTTCATAAATCACCCTCATCGAATGGCCGTACAATACTGCTTCCAAGTTTAAAGACTGGCTCTCATGTCTACTTTGTGACTGGAAGCAATTGGATCTCAATTTTAATCTGAAAGACTTACAACCTAATCTTATACTTGGAGGGAATACACCGATATCATCATTTATTCCAAACACATATCGAAATATAGCAAATGATCTAAGAAAATACTACTTATTATTCATAGAACAATTAGTAAACTCTGACGGCAATCAGATGTTTACATTTTTTGATCATTGTATTAGATCTGATATTTCATATTCACCAAAATCTCCTAAATGGTACGACACTCTACAAACTGCGCTTCTTAAGAATAACTCCTCTCACGATACTGTTGCTTGCTTTCAACATATTGTATCATTGAATTATGACTTTCCGCCACCTGTCAAAAACAAAAACAAAAATTTCTTTGTATTGGGATGACACATGGGTGATAACAAACCATTTATAGAACAACTTTTGAAAGTTGACTCAGACCAAGTCCATGTGATACATTTTATACCAATAGCTGGATGTAATTATAAAACTCTTCTCAACGAATGCTCTATATGCCATTATTACGACCTTTTAGCGTTCGTCTCTAAAGGATTCAGTAAGCAGTAGAAAAAAACATCCTGTTTCTTTTCAGTTCCTTCGGATTTGTATTTTCAAATTCCCTTTTACCAAAACAAATCAGAAACTGTTCCCTATTGTGCTTGGTCGTTAGCTTTACTTAATGACCTTGCATTTTCTAAATTTGTAATTTTTAACAGACCTCAACCTTATATTGTTAATGTTCCACTTATATTATGCACTCCCCTATCACTTTTAGAAACATTCATATCTCAACCTTTCGCATCACAATTATTAGCTCTTCGCAATCAATTTTCTTTAGCAAATCATTTAGAATTTTTTACTGATGGGTCTTTAGTCAATTTAGGTACTCCTTCTTTGAGAATGGGACTGGCTTGGATCCAAACTACATCTACTTCTCCTCTCCTTTCTTTTGCGACAGCACTTACATCTTTTTTTTCATCTTCTTCATTAGTTGAACTGATAGCTATTCTCATAGCTATCCTAGTTGCTCCCAAAGAATGTCATGTAAAAATTTTTACAGATTCTGCCACCGTTATTTCACAATTCAAAAAATATGAGCTGCTTTTGGCAATCTCTCCTTCACAACGGCCTTTTCTTAAAATCAGTAATTTACACATTTGGCGGTGCTTGTTCAAAGTTGTCAAGTCATTCTCTTTAAATATCACAATGCATAAAGTAAAAGCCCACTCTGGAATAGATTTCAATAAACAAGTTGACACCATGGCAAAAGATACACTTGACTCAGTTGCTTTACATATATTACCCTCTAATCACTCTCATCCTTCTCTGCATCTTCATTAATTTGCAGTTACAACCCCTATAAGACCACTCATCAAGAACATTTCTCGTTCTAAACATCTTGTTTCTTTTTTGAATCTTGATGTCAATTACAAATATATCAACCTCAATATTAATTGGATTGCAACTACATTCTATATTTCGGATAATGCCGCTTCCTCGACAACTACATTTGAGATGTCTTCAATCAAAATGAAAAAACTTCAACGCGTCCTTGAAATGCTTTTAACAATAGTGGTTCTTAACAAATGACACCCTTCACTTTTTGACAACCCCTGGCTCTATTTCTGTTGTAATTCAGAAAATGAAGACTTTAATCACATTTGGACTTGTCCTTCTAGAAAACTAGTAATGCTCCAACTCATTAACGAGGCGAAGCTTCACTTAATCAATGCTCTTCAACTTGATGCTCTGTGTCCTAGGAGACATTGAATATTTGGTTTTTATCATCATCTACTATGTTTACTTTTGTAGACTTAATCAAGGATATTGTTCCTGCAGACTTGTATAATTTCGTATACTCGCACCTTTCGTCGAAAGACTCAACACTGACAGCAATCTCAAACTTTATGCATTTTATTTTTATCCAATCACAATCCATTTGGATGGAACGATGCTCAGTTTTCAAAGACTTTGAGAAATCACATGAAATAACAGATGTGCTTAAATGAGCTTATACAGAGGCGTCTGACTACCAGTTTTGCTCATCATATGCTAACTTTTCTTCCAATGATTTAATTTCTAAAATGGTCCGTTTAGGATGGTATTGGACAAATTTTTGGTGCTATAGGAACCAAACCCTTTTCTTTCTCTGATCAGTTTACTGGAAAGTGATGATGTAAAATTTCTTTTTTATATTTGATTCTGGAAAAGTGCAGGGTCAGTTTTGATTTAGAATAGTATTTTTTATTATTTTAGATAGAGATTTTCATAACTTCTGTTTTATATAAATTTTTTATATTTTTATATTATCAATAAAGATTTTGCGAAACTACCGCACTTTATAAAAAGAAAAAAGAAAATATTTCTTGGAAAAAAACTCTCTCCTGTTTATACCAAAAATGACCAGAAAAAACAGTAAGCAAAAGAACAAACAATGAAGACGTTCGTCTTCACCATTAACTATGCAAAAAGTCAAAAAACAAAATATAACGCAAACTGTAAATATTCCACCAACCTAATAAACTATGGCGACTCCAAAACCAGTAGTATCCATAGAAGTTGACTCTTTACCTTCAAAAAAAGACAAAGAAAAAGAAACTTTAGAAGAAACTCCAGAAATAACCACTATCACTCTCAACGTTGACATCAGTTTTGATGCGTCAGAGAACCTCTTGGACAAAAATACGTCTTTAGTATAAGATTTTGAACATCAAAAGCCTTCTTTTCACAGATATTTTCCCCTTGAAGAATTTTCAGGAATGTTGCCGTAGCAAAAAGTCTCTTATGTTATTGATCTGCTTTTCGATAAATATGATTCGTTCTCAAGAGCGATATTAGCCAAACATACGAATGACCAATCCCAACGTATCATTAAAATTTCCTTTCGTAACCAGGAAGAACGTGATCATGCTTGTTCAGTCCAGTTATCCAATTTGGAAAATCACATATTCTTACCGCTCAATGTAGTACATACACAACCATATGTTCCTGTAAGGTCGATCAGGGTAACTGAAATCTAAAGCTCCTAATGAGTCGAATCAAGTCGAGTTTTAAAGATAACTCAACTCGACTCAAAAAATTTGAGTCGAATCAAGTCGATTCAAAAAATTTTGAAACTCTAACTCGACTCAACTCGAGTTATACTTAAATTTGACTCGATTCAACTCGAGTCAAATAAAAACCCCCAAAATATATTTGCTGATTATATAAATAGTAAAATAATAAAATTATATTGATGTTTCGGAGGCTATTATCTAATGATCTACCAATCAGAATTTTATGAAATCTGCACCATCGTGTTCGCCGAGATGCGCTCATCAAAACGACATATGTTGCATTTCTAATAGATCACTGAACGCAGAGATATTCAAGAAAATGTGTTAAAATTGATTTTTGGCTTCAAAGGCCATTATCTCGAGATCTACCGACAATCCGAATTTCATGAAAACTGCACTATCGTGTTCGCCGAGATGCGCTCATCATAATGATATGTGTTGCAGTTCTAATGGATCACTTTTTTTTTTTTTTTTTTTTTAAAGACGCGGTAATATAATTTTATTAATTAATATGTAATACAAATCAAA
>CAMKVN010001022.1:0-21383 GCA_946474995.1 Funneliformis geosporum | reverse complement strand
TTTTAGTGCAATTACTAATAATTTTCTTAATTAAAACTTTAGAATAACTTTATTTTAATATATCATTGTAAAAATTTTATATTCGATTCAATTCAATTCAATTCGATCAAATATTTGATTTGATTTGATTTGATTTGATCAAATTTAAATCAATTCAAATTGATTTGATCAAATATTTGAGTTCATTTCAATTCAATTCGATTCGATTTGAAAAAATCAAATCAAATTCAAAATTGCTTAAATATTTGATTTGATTCGATTTTGAGGAATCCTAAGTACTATATACTGAATACATTTATACTATGTAGGTAAATAGTCTTAGTAAATTGAAAAACTATTTGGAAGGAAATCTACCCACCTATTTATATATATTTTGTTATTTCAGATATAAATCATATTTCTGATAATTTTCATTTTTAGAATTATATTACAATAGGAGACAATAAATATAAAGGATGAAATGTAAATACTAAATAGATTCGTGATGATATAAAATAATATGAGTAGTGTGCTATTAAAATTAAGGTACGGATCATATAATTTACTATGTCTCGTATCTCAATTTTTAATAGCATATTACCCATATGTTTTCGAGGTCAAATTATAAATATGTACTAAAATAAAATGTAAAATTCCCGATAAATTCACTTCATGAACAAATCAAAAATCCGATATGAGCTAAAATCTTTATTAATTAATAAAAATGAATATAGTAAAATGAATGGAGTTGAGTCCTAATCTATTAATTTTTTTCGCTATATAATTCTATTCCTATATCTATATAAAAATTTTCTTTTATCATATAAGGGATTAAGTTCTGACAAGAGAATTTTTCAAGATTAATTTAGATCTGTAAAAAAAATAAAATAGTCCTACAGGAAATCATTCTTATCATTATACTTTATATACTACTCTATAGTTTCTGCACTGTATGTTATCATCATGATATAACCGTAAGTATTTCTAAAATCTGTGTCATTTTAGATAGTGATCAGTGTCTAAAATCTATATGCAAAATGCTCATGCACACATGAATATTACAAATTTTGTGGCTTAGTGTGCGGATGTAATTAGATTTAATTTATAATAATAATTGATATTTTTCTCAATTTTACTAAATTGCACATTTTTTTGAAATAAAATTTTTTATTTTGTTCAATCTCTTGCTTAGTGGGTTTTCCTTTTTAAAAAATCTTTATTTCATTATTTTTTGAAATTTTAATAATTGACAAGTTTGTTATTCAAAAAATAAACCCTGAAAACGAATAATCTGCTGAAGGTACAGGCAGTGCAGCTATACAAAAATGAAAAATCAAAGTGAACAAAAATCAAATAAAAAAGTTTATGAAGAATTTGATTCAAATTGGTTACGTATTTATCCTTAGCTTAAACAGAGTGAAGATATTAATAAAAAGATGATCATGTTTTGCAGCTGATGTAAAAATACAAAAAAAAACAAATATTTTTACTATTAATATCAAAGCAAACAGTCTAAAATTCAAACTCCAAATTATGTGAAATATTATCACATTTTTATCATATTATTTTGCATTAATTCACATTATTAACAAACTAATATGTGTCAATAATTTTATATATAAAAATAATTTATATAATAATAATAAAGTAATAAACAAATATACGTAAATTTAATTCATACTATATTTAAAATTAAAATATTATACTAAACATATTATTCTTTAAAATACCAGTAATCAAAAGCTAATTCAAAATTAAATAAATCAATTTAAAGGACTATTTAGTTTAATCATTAAATAATTATTTAAGATTTGATTATAAATTTAGATTTTAATAAGATTTTATTGAAAATAAATACATTCAACATTTGCATTTGAAATTGGAGTAATTAAAATAATTTTACTAAAATAATAGTATCAGAATAATCAGAAATAAAAGAAGTTTGTAAAAAAATTTTTTGCTATGCTTCAAATGTAAATTTTGATAATTTTTAAAAAAATTTAACTAATTCTATTCACTTTTTAAAGCCTTTTTGAATTAAATGTTATATTATCTTACTCTTTTTCAGTTTCATAAAAATCACAAAATTTTAATTTCATTTTTGTCATAATTTACAAGATTTTAATTATTTGTTAAAAGTTATTGTAGATCATAAATTTACTTAGTTCAATATAACTCTTTATCTGAAAAATGATTTTTGAGCAAAATCAGAAATAAAAAAAGAAATATTTGATCTTAGTATATATTATGATAAATAATCCTGTAAATTAATTCTATATGTAGGATTTATATCATTGTTTCCAATAAATTGTATTTGAATAGCTTTAATTGTTATATTTATGTTATTTTAAACATCAGATAATATTACATGATCTAAATGAAAAACCTGAATTAATTTGCTTAAGATAAAGAAAAAATCAGCTAAAAACATTATAATAATTTCAAATTCTTCATCAATAGTTGACAATAGTTCAAGTAATGTATTATTTTAAGTTGAATCATCAAGAAATACTCCTTTTACTGATTCAATAATTTGATAAATTTTTTAATAACATTTGAAAAAGAAAGTCATCTAGTTGAGATAATTTTTAGAAAAACTAATTCTAATGTATTTTGAATTAGTTTAAGATTTAATAGCTATTTATATGAACTATTAAAATATCTATATATTTTTTTTAATATTTTATCATATATTTTAAAATAAAAAACTTAATCTTTACTAGTAAAATGTAATCTATAGGCAATATAATAATTTTCTGTTATAAATAGGTTAAATTTTTTTAATTTTGTAATAACTTTACAACTTTACTCTGATAACCTAACATTATACTTGTTTTATCACTTATAAATGATTTAAATCATTTATAACAAGCATTTTTGCTAATATAAATTGTTTAAGTTCTTCTATTATAGAATTAGCTCTATAATCATCTAATTCAATTATAACTAAATATTATAAAACTGTAATATGATTTAATATATATTTTATTATAATTGCTAAATATTTTGAAATAAAACATTTGCTTTCATCAATCATAATACTTTAGTTTTTAGAATTTTTAATATTGTTTACTATTTTTTTTCAATAACAAATACTATAGACTTCAAAAAACTTTGTGCTGCAACTTGATTTTTATAAGATGTATATTAACTAAACTTATTTGATAAATTATTCATGTGAAACAAGTTTGATTTTAAGTATAATACATAATTCTTGATTATTAATTTGCAAATAAATCAAATTGTATAATTCTGAATAAATATTTAGGGTTTGTTCATTTTTTGAAAGATGATATATATTGCATACTAATTATTTTTAATTTTTTCTCACTAAATTAATGAGTAAAACAAGTAAATTCTTGTACAATTAAAACTTGAGATTTATCTTTCACTACTAAAACAATTTTATGATCATTGATATTTATATGTCATTCAAATGTTTACTTTTGAAATAAAATTAATATAAAAAGGTTCATATACAACTAGTTAAATAACTATATTTATTATATATTATAAATAACGTTATGGCAAAAAATTAATTTGGATTTTTTAAAGTTATGTAAATAAAATAAGGTCTTTTTTTCTTGCTTTATTATATAATTATATCAAAAAATCTTAAAAATCCAAAAAAATCCAAAAAACTTTTTAGAAATATCATTACTTTTTATAAAGTATATCTTACATATTTAGTTCAATATAGCTAAAAGCAGAACTTTTTTTATAAGTATTATATAGAATTTGCAAAAGAAAGAAATGGAATCAGATTATTTTTTCTGATGAAATTACAATTCAGATATTTTAAAAATAATTTCATAAGGCTTGTACAAAAATTTATAATAAATAAATGGCGTTGGGTATTTTAACAAGATAATGATTCTAACACGCAACAAAGAAAGCCAAGAATTTATTTCTATGATCATCGTAGTTAAAAAACCAATTAAAATTACTATAGATATATAATTTCTTTTAATTAGAACAAGTGATGGAGATAAAAGCTTCGAAAAAAATTTTTCGCCGAATATATTATATTTTTGCTATTAAACTTTTACTTTATTTTAATAATATCTTTGATTCCGAAAAATGGCAGAGAGAGAATCATATGTAAAACCTTAGGAAAAATGTTATCAATGATACGATTATACTGTATATAACAATCTCCAAATGTTTATTTTCATCAACAAAAAAATCCTTCCTAAATCACGGTCTGAAGTAGAAAAGCATGGTATCAAGACGAACATCCCACAATTGAACCAATTGAATCAAGTGATTATGTAATTCTACTCTAAATTGACATGTTTAGTAATTAAAAGAAGTGTCAATATTGACATGTCGGCAGCTACAAAAAAACCTTGAAGTTTAAATAACAGGTGGAAGATTCTTATGAATTATGATAAGCTCAAAAGATAAGTTTTTAATTTGGATTTGAATTAAAAATTAAAATAGGAACTGCTTCGCATTATTGATATCACAAATTGTTCAAATTCATTGGTTTGTTAAATATGGGTAAATCTTCTTCCTAAACTATACAAGGCCTTATCATTTTTTTTTAGGGTATGACATTCATTAATAGGTTTACCGCAATACGTTCTCTGTCTTATTGGAATTTCGACTAAATTACAATTAAAGAGAAACACTTCTATCAATTTCGCTATGAAAATAAAAAAGTGGGACTTGGCAATGTACTCATTTTCACATTTTTTATTTTTGATTTGAGTATCAGATGATATTCATATATTGAAGTAATAATTGTCTGAATGTTAATTGGACTTGAATCAAATTAATAATAAATCATCAATTTAGTAAAGAATAAAAAAAAATTAAAATCTTCCCTTTTTTTGCGATCAAAATAACAAGAAATGCATATTCTGCTTGATAAATTTTAATTTTATTAGACGATTATTTCCGAAAGCAAAAGAAATGAAATTTCTTTTTAATTTCATTTTAGTAATTTAGAAAAAAAAAATATCTTTATGTGAGGACATGAGAAACACATTTTAGGAAATTTGTCCAAAATTGGGAAAGGTTCGATTTGAAAATCTTTATTATACTGTAAAAATAAAACTTACCACCTCCATTACTTGTATAAAAAGATTGAAATTACCCCTTTGTCTGTATTAATCACTTTCACATTTTTTTTTGTCCTTTCTCTCTACATTCCAATAAATTTCATCACTTGGATTGTGGTGTATATTTAATTTTACCTTCTTTATATTCCTTTTCACAAAACAAAAAAATTAAAAATGAAATTCCCTACAACTCTCTTTGGTGTCACTTTATTTTTGGTCTCATCAACTGGAGCCGGTATTACTACATATAATCCATACGAGTCTGTGACTTGGAATGGAGGTGAAAAAGAAACAATAACTTGGGTTGATGATCGCAAAGTTCCTACATTAAATAAAATTGGAGAAGTAACTATAGAATTAATGGCTGGTGGACCAGAAAACCAGCATGTTGTTACTAATATTGGTAAAGCTCTTGCAACTGCTAAAACGTTTACCTACACAGTACCTAAAGACGTTGGTCCTCCCGGTAACTTCTACTTCATTAAATATACCACGGAAAGTTACTTCGCTTTCTCAGGGAGATTTAGTATTGAAGGAGTTAATGGAAATATCGAAGGATTTGATCCAAAAACTCCAAATGTTAAGAGTCCAGTCAATAATATTACTACTACCACCATTTCTTCTACTTCATCATATCTAACACCCAGTCAAACTGGTGCAAGCCAAAATTCTTCCCCAAGTGAAACAAAAAATCCCGGAGATAAAAGCAATGATTCTGTACCAAAGAAATCTTCACCCGACGACGATCAAGCCAATGATGCAAGTAGTTTTCTACCAAGCTTTCTCGGTATAACTACCTCTGCATTCGCCTTGACTCTTACCTATTTGTATTAATTAGAGAGCATATATATTTTAGAACCAGCATAAAGTAAAAATAATTCCATTTTACAAAACAAAATTTCTTAAATTTTTCTTTTAATTGTAATTTAATTTTCTTCTTCATTTTCTATTAGTTAACTTATTGATTTTCGTTTTACTTTGACAATAACTTTTTTAAAATCCTATTTTAAAAAGGTATATTATAGACCTATATATATTATGAAACAAAAATGTAATGTTTTATAAAATAAAATACTAAATTGGATGATGACCAGAAACACTAAAACATAAATATTTTCAATTTTAATGCTACAATTTTTTTTTGATTATTTGGAACAAATTTATTGCACGTGAATAAATTTAAAGGGATTTGCTTTACTAAACAGCATGTGTCAATAATACAATAATTTGAATTTTCTATATATAAGAACATTTGCCGTATTAGCAGAGTCATGTGATTTTGGTAATCAAAATTTACCTAATATTTTCTTACAATATACATTTGAAGTGATGAGCTGAAAAAAGGGAGACAAATATTGCATAGGGAAGGAATTAAAGAATGTGGTAAATAGAAGACATGAACAAAACTTATCAAAAAACGACCCTTCGACGATTAATCAACGCGAATGGCCTTCAACGAATTGTAAATTCTCACATCTCTACAATTTATTTTAGCTATATATTTGGATCAAACCAATTTTGCTGTTAAAAACGTGAAAAGAATAGTAATATATAGCAATCGTCTGCTATAAAGATTTTAATTAATTATAGTATAATTTTATTTGCAGTTATATAGAATTTGTTTGAACTTACTTTCAATAGAATTTTAATTTATCATCTCCCGCATGTGGGCCAAATTTAGAACTTCACGTGCTCATTTGTAAAAGACAATTCCGATACTCCGAAATCGGACAAATAAATAAATAATTGATTATAACTTCCCTTGCATTGTTATAATACAAATCGGGATCATAAATTGATCTAAGTTGCATAGCATATTTGAAAATATTTTTATTACGCGATTTGGAAATCAGATACATTTACTATGAAATTACCATAAAAGGATAATATGATTTAAAAGAATAACTGGTAAAGTCAATTATATATGATACTGGTATCAATCTATAGATACCAGTTGTCTTAACTAAAGTTTTACTTTTGTAAAAGTAAAATGTTGACTTTGAGGCTAATGATTTGGGTGGACTTATAATTTAATTCTGTGGAAATTACATGGGGGTCATCGTATACTATCATTGTGATGAGATTAATATTTATTTTTAGATTTAATTGAATTTGAAAATTTCAGCTCGCAAAAAAGCTACATTTAACTAATATACTAGTGTTCAAGAGGGAAACCGTCGACGGTTCAAATTCAGCCGAGTTTCGTGTCACAAGGCGAAAAGGGGATTGTCCCGATGGTCGCAATTTACTAAAATAGGAAAGCAATGATTTATAAGCGTGTATGACTAATTTCAGAAATTTTTTCTCCAAAAAATTTTCTTATTATATATATATATTTATTTATTTATTTATATATATAGAATTAAAAAATTATATATTCAAAAAAAAAAAAATAATCTCGATAAATAAGAAAAAAGACCTGACAATTCTCTTTTTAATCGGGAATTTTCCCGACAAAAAAATAATAATTTTAAATGCCAACGGGCATCGCTATTGCATCTCTGATCTAACCTTTTGATAATCTAAGTTTCCTTTTTCGAACATTTTCTATTAAAATGGTTACTATTCATTTGGCTGAATAGTTTTTGTGAAATTCAAAAAAGTTAATGTTTTTTAAGCAATTCCTTCTGTAAAACCTAAAAATTCCCTTTATGGCGTGATTAAAGAAAATCGTAAAACAACCCTTTTTACATAATTAATAGGATGATTCCGAAAAATAATCGTTGTGTTGCATAATTAAAAAAAAAATCTTCCTTAAAATGAATTAATTTCTTTTGTGAATTCTTTTAGGTTTTCTACAACCCAAAATATTTCTTAAGATAAACAAAAAAAAAAAAAAAAAAAAATTTCATTATTTCACGATTAACAAACGCGTATCCCATATAATAAAGTATAAAAAAAATGTCATCAGACCAAAAAGTAGAAACAACTTTGGATGTTCATGATTCTAAAGAAGAACCTACCTCTACCTCTCTTAGAGACAAATTTTCATATGTTTTATCGAAGGATTTTATCATCATAGTATTACTTGGACAATTTCTATCCTTCTGTATTACAGTTACAATAGTAACTAGCACTGAATTAGCTGTCAATCATAAAGCAGAATATCCTACTACGCAAACATTTTTGACTTATATAATTTTGGCCGTTGTTTATACTCCTTTCACTATTTACAAGAAAGGATTTAATGGTTGGATTAATATCATTAAGAAAAGATGGTGGAAGTGTAAGTCCTGTCACGTGATCCTGTTTTTTGTGCATCCGCAGCAATATTGACTTTCGCCGAATTTTCTTTATCATTTAGACGCGATCTTTTCTTTAATTGACGTCGAAGGAAACTATTTTGTTGTGAAAGCATACAAGTATACCTCACTTCTCTCCACGATGTTACTTGACACATGGGCGATTCCATGCGTAGTCTTGTTATCATTCATCTTTTTAAAGGTTAGATTTCATTGGAGTCAGTACCTTGCTGTATTAATTTGTTTAGCTGGTATAGCCGCATTGATTATTGGTGATTTCAAAACAGACGTGGAAATGAATACGGGTAAACTGTCGTTGTTTAAATAAAAAATGATCTTGGAATGGGATTAATTAAATTAAATTCATTAATTTATTTATCATTTTTTTAGGCAGCAATTTAATATTGGGAGACATATTTTGCTTAATAAGTGCTACTTGTTACGCCATTTCCAATGTAGCAGAAGAATTTTTGGTTAGACAGCGACCATTTTGGGAAGTTGTGGGTCAATTGGGTATATATGGAACCATAATTAGTGGTATACAATTGTAAGTGTAATTAACACATTTTTTTTGCATGTAGAATTTAACGCGTCTTTTAATGTTAATTTATATCTTCAAAAAAAGGGCGATTTTGGAACGAGGAGAATTAATAGGTTCAACTTGGGACGGGAAAATTAGTATGTCTATTCACCATTCACCTATTTCAAAAAAAAAAATTTTCAAGACTTAAAATTTTTTTTTCTAAATTAATTTTATAGTCGGAATAATTGTGGCTTATAGTATCGCGATGTTCTGCCTATATACCGGAGCCCCAATTTTATTTAAATTGGCTTCTGCCACATTCTTTAATCTCTCCTTGTTGACAAGTGATTTCTATTCTATAATTTTTGCTATATTCTTATTCCAATCGAAGGTATTTATTAATTATTTTTTTATTTTATTTAATTTTTTTCCTTATAAAGAAAAAGAAAATGTAATTAATTTCAAACGACTTTTTTTTTCTTGATAAAGTTACATCATTTGCATATAGTCGCATTTGTTGGTACTATGTTAGGTCTTACGATTTATAATATTTATCCTGCTACTCAACCAAAAGTTGAATCGATCAAGGATGAAGATGAGGAAGATTGAAAGATTGAAAAAAAACATCCTTAACTTTGTCATATTTTTATATCAAATAATTTTATGTATTTACAAATCTTGTACTATGAATATTATGAATTAAGTATATTATATAAATAAATGTTAAATCTACAGTATGTTAATATCATAAATTTTATCAAAAGGTTATCAACTGAACTAAAGACAAGTTAGTCAATGTTCACATCCTTGATCCTATGATCAGTCTTTGGAACTTGAGATTGACTTTATGTAAATTAACGGAAATTCCCTCCTCCAAAGTGTTGTAATTTTCAAACATAACCAATAGGAATATCAAAAGATGGTCCAAAGATTATCAGGTTCGGACCACAAGCCGTTTTTGCTCTAGATGAAGATCAACCTGATTTTTGATCACCAATAAAAAATAAAATTATTACATTTTTTTTTAACGTTCAATGTTTATTAAGAGAAAAGTTACAAAATTTTTTTTTTTAGCGGAATCATTTTTTTTTTAATTTCGGATTAATAATATAATAAAATTACGTTGATTTTCTTTATGTTTATTTCTAATATTTCAGTTGCAATTTTTTTGTTTTGCAAGGGTTTAACAAAATTGATTTATGCAATGGCAAATTCCCAAATATAGTAAAGCACTACTTAAATTTTTGTTTTTCTTGTGGTACATAAATGGACGAAAAGCTTAAAAGCGCAACCAATGCGAAATTTTGATGATAATTCAGGAAAAAATCATTAATTATAAATGGTTAATTTAGGGTACAAAAGAACGTTCTAACCTTTTAAGAATAATGGGAATAACCCGTTTCCAATAAAATTAATCCACTTTCTTCTAAGAATTTTTTTTTTTTTATTAATGTTATTATTATTATCATTATTTTTGTACAAAATAAATTAAAATTTTGATTTGATTGAAATTGATGTTATAAATATGGGAGCTAAATAACCAAAAATTCCAAGTAATGCTGTAAGGATAAAAGAAAAAATGTCTCGTCTTACGCTTCCCATTAATTTTCATGAAATGTCGGTATTTAACCAATATTTTGTTGCAATAATTTGTATTTTCTTCCTCTTGATACCATCCGTCTTGGTACCTGAAGTTTCCGCTCAAAATTTGCCCACTGGTCAATGTGTTACTGAATTTAAGGCCGATAATGACTATTTTACTGATAAAGTTACCGGTACGCTTTATTTCATGATACCTTTTAATTTCTTTCCTTTATATATATATATATATTTTACCCCATTCTTTGAAATTTGCATTTAGTTGAAACCGCTTCCTTGTTTAGTATCGAATATTTCAATCATTATAAGCTCGTTACTAATAAACAGACCCAAGAAGTATTTGGTCTTTATCAATGCGGAACCGTTAATGATCTTCCAGCGAACGTCAAGCCGTTTCCCGTTTCCATAAATAGTGTCGCCGTGACTGACACCAGCAGCAACGCTTTTCTCGATGTAAGACATCATGTTACACTGAGCACGTGATAATAGGAACGTATTAACCTATCGGGTTTTCAAATAATGTAGATGCTCGGACTTCGTTCGGTCATTAAAGTGTTGGGCTCCGCCGATTTAATCTCCTCTCCATGTATACAATACGCCAAGGATAATGGAGATATCACAATACTCTCCACCAATGAAACTCTTAACGCGATAGAATTAGGAAATGTTGATTTGATATTTGGAGCAACTGATGCTGCGGCGGATAAAAAGTCTGTTTCGGTCTCCTCATCCAACGACCCAGGAGTATTAAATCGAGTTGAATGGATAAAATTTTATTCCGTGTTTTTTAACGCGGAATCAAAAGCTAATGAGGTTTACGGAAAGATCAAGTCAAATTATGAGTGTTTTAAGAATTTGGTTGGCAAAAACACGCTATCGAATAAACCCGTCGTGGCTTGGGTAGCTTACGAGGCTCCATCAGAATTTAATCAAAATACGGCCGCATACAAGATTGCTGATGCGATGTATAAAATGCAATTAACTGAAGATGCCGGTGGTGTTTATTTCAATTCTACAACTTTATCTTACTCTAATTCAGTCGATTTCCTTAAAGCGATTGAGAATGTTGATATTTTAATTGATGAAACTTTCGTCGCTCCTACCTTGGATGATGTTTACAAAAATTTTGAATTAACCCCTAATCAACAATATAAATTTATTAAAAATCAAGCGATTTATCGTGAAGATGGTTTGACGGGTCCAAATGATGGGAGAGACTGGTTTGAGAATGCTGTTGTCATGGGAGATGCCTTGCTTGAAGACATGATTAACGTTGTTAATCCTAAATTACCTAAATCTGATTATCAACGTATTTGGTTAAGAAATGTTGCCAAAAATGAACCAATTAAAATTTCTTCTTCAAATAACTGTTCTGATCTTAATCAACCATCATTCGTAAGTAATTCTGTTGCTATTTTTTTTTTTTTCGACTTCTATTTATTAATCTGTTCCTTTAATTATATAGAGTAAAGCGGACGATTGTTCAGCTCTTCCTTCCGTTTCAGTCAAAGGAGATGGTGTTATTTCTTCAACTCCTACTTTCTTTTCTTATCTCATTGCATTTGTTATCAGTGTCATTTTTTCCAACATTTCAATAATTTAATCACCTTTTATATTATATCGAAACAATTCACTTATGTAATTTTTATGTTTATATTATTGTTTACATGCACATATATTAAATTTTCAATTTACCATAAACTTAATAAAACAAGATATTTTTAAAAATTCAAAACCTCTATGAAAAATCAGAGTAAATTTTTGCGAACGCGACATGGGTTGTTTTTATTGCAGCCTACATAATTCTGTCCCCTTTTTATGTTACATGTAAAAAAAAAAATTTAATGTTGCAGCTTGAGATTTTAATTGGATAATCCATTTATAAAAGCATGCTCAAAGCTGTAAAACTTTCAGAAATAATAAATCATGTCCGCACAAGAAAACCTTCTTTTTACATCAAATCTCATCTCCCCCGAAGTTCAAGCAACATTACCCAAAGGTTATACCATTCGACCCTTAGCTAGTGACGACTATGAACGCGGTTTCCTTGACGTGCTTTCTGTTCTAACTGTGATAGGAAACATTACCAAAGCGCAATTTCTCGGTACATTGACTGCTTCGACGTGTTCTCTTACTTGTAACTATGACATTCTGCGAATATTTCTCAAGGGTTTAAGTACTAAATAAACCATTTTTATTTAGAACGGTTCTTTTACTTGAAAGCTCATAACCATGAATATTTTACTCTCGTGATCGTTTCTCCCCAAAACCGTATTGTCGGAGCTGGAACAATATTCGTTGAACGAAAGTTCATAAGAAACACCGGACTGGTCAGTTTTTTTTTTACCATTAGTATCCTAAATTTGAATTTATTCTAAATTCTCTCATTATCTATCATATAGGTTGGACACATTGAAGATATTGCTGTTGATAAAAACCAACAAGGCAAAAAACTTGGTTTAAGGTAATTTTTTATTCTTATTTTTGTGGCAGATTTAATAAATTTACGACTAAACTCTTCTTTTTTTTAAAAAAAAAAAAAAAAATCAGAGTTATTCAAGCTCTTAAATACATTGGAGCTAAAACTGGTTGCTACAAAGGTAAGATTCAGTCCATAATTTTTTATCTTAACACTGGCATTTTTAACTAATGATCGCAATTTTCTCGTTTTTTTTTTTTAAGTCATTTTGGATTGTTCTGAAAAGGTAAGATAATTAATTGATTAAATTTAATACGTTAAAGAACACTTGTAAAGAAACTTACAAATTCTTTCAAATGTAAAAAATAAAAACGAAAAAAATTCAGAATGTTCCTTTCTATGAAAAATGCGGGTAAGTTTACACTTTTTTTTGGTTTTAAAATTTCTCTCGTTTCATTTTTTACTAATTTTAAGAATGGCAATAATATAGATTTCAGAGAAAAGAAGTTGAGATGGCTTGGTATTGTAATGAAGGCCCTATAAACGCTAAATTATAAATATATATTTCCTTTCCTTTATTTATTGATAGAAGGTATATTTGTTGAAAAAAAGATGCAAATTAATAGACTTATTATACAATTACCAATAAATTTTACTCTGAATGTTAGTTAACCTTGAAGCATTCAAATTTTTTGGCTTTACTATTTATAAAAATTAATAGATATTTGATTTTTTCGAATTTTTCGGTCTTGTACGACTAATATTTTTTTCTATAAAAGGAAGTCTTACGAATATAAATAAAAATTTTTTGCCAAAAAAAAAAAAAAAACTTTCCACTCGTAATTTAAAAATTTATTCATATTTTTCGCTACTCAGAATAAATTACTTTGAATCAATTTTTTCTCAAATTTCATTGCCAAATGTTTATTTATTCAATCGATAGGTGTAAACAGAAATGTTTAATCTAGAACAAATTCATCGCGTTTGAAAAATCAGGATTGTAAAAATGTCATTTCATCATATGATCCTGATTTTGCATAGTTTAGTTACACTAAATCTGTCAATTCCAAAAATTTCAAAATTTCAAAAAACTATTTATAAAGCCACGATTTACCAAAGTTTCGTTGTTAAAATATTTCTTTTGAGCGAGATTAGTTATTATTCGGTACTTGAAAAGTTATGGACGAAAATCACTTTGCCTTTACATGGAAGATAAATTGTTTTAATGAACTTGTTTCTCGACACCCAAATGGTAGTTTTTTCTATAGTGAAAGGTTTTGGTCACCGAGAGGGCAAAGCGGGAAGTCAACCAACATCAATGTCGTTCATGAAAATAACTCCCATAATAATTCCGGGTATTTGTGGAGGTTAAAAATGTTTCCTAATGGTGTAGATAAGAAATCGAATGATTATATTTCTCTTTATCTTGAAGCAATTCAAACAAATTACGAGAAACAAAATAGTATAACAGGAAGGCACAAGAAATTTCGACTAGCACTTTATCGAGTAGATTCGAATATTCAAACTACGAAACAGAGACCTATACTTGTAATAGATCGTCATACCTTGGAGACAAAATTTGAATTCAATGGGGTGCACGCAGATTACGGATTTGCAAGAATTATCGCTCTTAAAGAATTATTCCCAAATGATACTACATTGACCGAAGTAGATTTATTAGTCAGAACTCAAATTTTCGAGGATACTATAACACCAGGGGAGGGTTCAAGTTCAATGGACATTGTAAGTAATATATCACTTATGCCCTTTGAGAGATATTTCGGAGAAGAAAGATTTTGTGATGTTGAATTCGTATTTGATTGTGGTTCAAGCATGAAAGCTCATAGGGTTATTCTCGCAGCTCGATCAATGTACTTTGAAAGAATGTTGGGAGGTGAATGGTTGGAAAATCATATGAAAACTATCGCCATTAGAGACATGCCATTTGACGCGTTTCGATGTATTGTTCATCATCTTTACACAGGGAAACTTGAGGAGGGATTGACATTTGAACTTTTAAGAGATATTTATTCTAAAGCTGATATGCTTAGTTTAGAACAACTTGGTCAAATGGCCGCCAAAAGAATGGTTAATTTGATGACTCATGATAATTGGGATCAAGTTTTAATGTTGGGTTGGAAATTTTATGATGATCGATTAAAAGATGCCGGTCAGGACTTTGCTGTAAAACATTGGAACGTTATAAAAGATTCCGAGAATATGAAACAAGTTTTGGCAAGCGGTCACGTTGATCGAATCGTTGAATTAGTTTTACAAAGTTTTTTTACACCGAATAATACAAGGATAGGTGAGTAATTTAATTCACTTATCTTTTTTTTTTTTTTAAAAAAAAAAAAAATCAAGTGTCATTTATAATGATTTTTTCATTCTAGAATTCTTATGATTTCTTCCTATTTATTAATGTCATGAGTGTGGTTATAATCTATTCAAATTAGCCAGACCCAATTCATTTAAATAGTAAGACATTAATTTCTTCTAAAAATTAAGGACTTTTAAATGATATGTTTTAATAAAAATATTTTTTCTTCTTCTTTTATATATATATACACACATTCATATTTATTTATTTCTTTCTTTTTAATTCGACCTTGGATATATTTATTTAGAACTTGGTTGGTTAATTACCGATTAAAACTTAATTCGGACATTTTCTATGATCAGGGTATAAATAAAAAATATATATATATATATATATATATTTTCTTATTTTTTTTATTATGTAAATACAATTCAGGAATTTACATCATCCGAAATTTGAAAAAAAAAAGAAATACTTTTTAAGAACGATAAACTTATTATTGGATCTTATTATTTAGACTATTAGTACTATTGTATATAGAAAAAAAAAATAATGATATTATGTACTAGCATAAGATTACTTTTAGCAAAAATAAACATCCATCTCTGTATAAATTACCAATAAAAATAAGCACCATCATAAATAATAACTATTTGAAATTTGTAAATGATCAAAAATTTTAAAAAGGATTTTATTGGACTTCGTTATCCGTACATATTCTTCGCCACCCGATTTTTCGGTGTCGGTGTCGAAGAATATGTCCAGTTGTTTGATTCAAGACCATTCGGGGGCGTTCGAGGGATGCGGCCAGGCACCTGGTCGATGTTGTTGTACTCTTGTCGGAAGAAACTGCCGGGAAAAATAAAAAATGAGTTAATGTTAAATTGAACATCCCTTCCTATTGCAAAGGTTCCATATGGAAAAATAATAATTCAATTCATTAGATCATTTATCTTATTATTAGTATTTATTAAATAGCTGATATTTATTAGTTAATTCTATAAAAATAACATTTGTATTGCTATATTACTTAAATTTTATTCTTTTTTAAGTAATTGAAAAAGAATCATTTATAAATCCTTTTTAAAATTCAAATTAATTCTTTATTAAAATTTGACATCATTTTTATTAATAAAATGTTTTTTTTTTAAAAAAAAGTTGTTTCACTTTAAAAATTTAATAAATTTTTTTTTTTTTAAGTGCAACAGTTTCACATGATTTAACCTTACACCATTCTAGATTAATAACCCTTTAAGAAAGAGGAAATTCAACCATCTAGAGTGGGTGGCTTCGTTGCTACCTATTCATTTGACTAAGAATTACCATATTGAAAGAAGGAGATAAAAGAAGAAGGGTGCTTGTAGAAGGCGATGGGAAATGGAAAAAAACACTAGTTATCCAATTGGATCATTTATCAGAAGGTGTTATATTAGTTAGTTTTTTTACTTTGATTAAAAGTTCACATTTTTGTTTTCATAAAATGCTTGAATGGTATACGAGAGGAGTGTGTTAATCAAGTTAATGTGATTTATAGTATCATAAATGCTGTCATAAAAATTGACTGGAATTATACCCTTAATCAAGCCTATAAAGCAAAATTCTGAGAAATTAAAATGGAAATTCAAAATAGATGCAAATAGTAAATGTTGATATTTTGGATCATTTTTTGAATTAAATTTGTGAATTGGTCGATTTGTACTAGAAGTTCAATTTTTATTGATTTAATAGTTACTAGAATTAATTATGTTAAGAAAGAATAAATTCAGAAATAATTGAAATCTTCATTTTCAATATGACACCTACAACAAGTTCACTCTTATTTATTCAGATTTAGTAATCTAACTTTCAAGATCTCGAATGTAAGAAGTAATTTTAATAAGAATTTAAGTTTTTGCTTTTTAGTATATAATACGTGATATAAAGTTACTGATCTTAATTCATTATCATCAAAGATAAAGAATGTTACGTTCCAATTAATATCTAGTAAGCAATATTTTTCAAAATGGGAAAGATTAATAATATCAGAAAAGCATATAAAGCGATAGAAATCTTTAATAAAATGACATAAAAATAAGAATATAAATGATTTCTTGAATGATATGAAGTAACTAGATTTGAATGAAGTAAAGTTGAGATTAACAGTGGGTCATTTTAATTTTGCAAGTTCATCGATTTTCTCGTTAAATTGTATTTCTAAATATGTGACGCATCCCTGTTTCATCACGTGCAGATAATACAAAGAAATATATAAAAGTTTTAACACCACTCCAAACTTTTAACAGTTACTAAAAACTGTTTTCAAATATCACTACCTTTTTACGAGGGTCTTGCAGAAATGCTCACCTTTACATCATCTCTATGCTTTGGACCTAGAAAACTACCTCCAAAGTTTATGACTTGTAATTCCACTCTCAGGAGGTGTATCATAGAAAGAGATGAGGGTCTCGCAGAAATGCTCACCCTTTACACTATCCCTACGCTTTAGACTTTAGAAACTACCTCTAAAGTTTATGATTCGTGACTCTACTCTTGGGAGGTGTATCATCATACAGTGATAAACTGATCATAAAAAAAAGATAGCTAAGTTCTTTATGTGATAGTTCTTTAAACTTTATTCTAGAAATCTTTATCATTCTTACAAAAAAAATATATATCTATTATTGATAGTTAATTGTTTAACCGGTTTGACTGACTGATTCTGAAAATTATTTTAATATAGACCATTACTTTCTTGATATATATCTTTATTCACATATATTTTTCCTTGGCAAATTTCAGCGAACATGTTCGCCCAAAATAACGTGAATTTTTTCTTGATTAAAGTTCCCGAATATTATCTTAGCCACAGAGTATATTTGCCTGCGTCTTATGCAATGCATATAGGCATGTGCGACAACCATTAAGATGCTAAAGCATAAATAAACATGTTCCTGATCCTCGTTAAAGCTTGTAAAGTGCATATATGATGTAATAGTGATACATTGTCAATCATCTGTGCGATTATCTGCTTGTACGACAAAATAATTTTACACATAAATCCGTAGCTATCTCCCCCAAAAAATTTTTTGATTTTTTTTTCTCTTGTAATGTTCTAGAAAAATAATATATTAATTGATATGTATACTTGCCTCCGGAGAGACAGACTATTCTACTATATGAGGTTTACCCACTCCAACTGAAATACATTATCAGGTCATAGTTTAAGTAAATAGATGAAATCTATATGCATTATCCCTAATGCCTTTCTAAATATCGAGATCTTCAATGTGCATCCTACATGTCCTTATTTTCGAACACAAAATTTTGGCGTAAGGATCTGTTGCATATTCTCCTGTCCTTCCCAGAGAGAACGCAAATGGGGTCATTTAAAAGGGTAGTATGGAAAAAAAATTAAGTTTTGTCATTGATAACTTCACATTATATCAGTATATTTTTATTAATATTTTTTACTATGTCGAATTTAGTAGCTAAGGTTGAAGCTCTTTTATTACAAGAATCATTTGATACTCTTTGTGGGGCATCCGTAGTTTATTTAACAATAGAGGATAATATTCTACCTCCATATGAGAAAGTACGGGAAATAGTTGACCGGGCAGTCAATTCATCGTTAGTGAAGCTAACAAATCTTGGTCGAAGAACTAAGGTATTAGAAATATTACCACAGGTATGGACATAAATGAGATTTTGTTTCTGTTTCTTACTTTAATGATGAGCGCTATAGTAGATGTAGGCTTAGTATAGTTTGGTTTGTCATAGCTGAAGGTCAGGGAGTGCCGGCCCAGAAGATCAATGTCTTAGGATGTTGAGGGTTTCTGCTCCTCTCTACTGTGCGTGACTATATAGCCAAAATAATAACGATATGCCTTTTTAAAAGTTTCTGAAAATACACGTATGGCAGGAATTATAATTCATAAATTTAGGATGGGAATAATGTACCGGTACCTTTTATCACATCTACTGTAGGTGGAGAGTGGATATATTAGTGTTCGCGGACTAAAAGCATTAAAAGTATTGAATATGGATAGAGAATTACCTATGGACCATACTCAGGAAGAAATAGAACAAAATCTTAATATGTTAAAATCTAAACTTGAGGTGATTATTACGCCGTTTGGAGATTTCTTATGTTTTAAAACTAACAAGCTTTTCTGCTTAGCATCCTACAACAGAAGCAGACATAAATCTTTATGGTTCACTTAAACAAAGTTTAGCGAGTATAGACTCTTCAGATCTCACATGGCGGGACCCTGAAGCAAGCATGGTTTTAAGTGATAATTCAGACATCGTGAAAAACTTGGGAAGTAGGCAAAAAAATATCTTCATGGAACCTCGAGAAAATATGAAATGTATCCTTCCTGATTCGGTTATCACTAAGTGTATTAATTTTGTGGAAGTTTTCAATGATGTGAAGAATGCAAGGTCTATGAAGAACATACTTCACAATAAAAAATGGAAAGAAAGTGAGACAGATTTAGTAAAGATAACGGAACGTATTCTAGGCATAATGTAAGTTGCTTGCTTATTCAAAATTTGATGGAACTCACTGTATTAATTACGTTTTCTTTTATCAGTAGTGAAATATGGAGCAATCCCGCATTTATGACCAGTACATCCCGCAGTGAGCAGAGTGAAGGAACATATATGGCAGATGTCATAATTCCTTTACTTCGAACGAGTTTGAGCGATCTTCCGAATGATGCTATTTGTCTAAGCACGGCTGAACGTCAAAGTATAGCAAGCAAGGCTCGGAGAAATCTAGGAATAATTGGAGAGCGGATGGGAAAAAAACCTGACATTATGGGTTTAGTGAAGCAAGATGAAAAAATTATTGAGCTATTGTATACCGAATCATCACGTATCGTATGTAGTAACTCAAAAAAATCAGATGACGAGGTTAAGTTATGGAGAGAAACATTGGATGGGGCAAGTTATATCAGTGCATTATGTAGACCAGTTGGCAATCAATTTGGTGTTGTGGGAATTCAGATCGCAGGTACAACTATGTATCTAAATATTCTTGTGAAGGATTTGGCTGGTATACCAAGATACTTCCATCTAGATCATGCGGAAATTCCGTTATCCCCTCACCAGTCACGCTTGAAATCTCTCATTCGTTTACTTTTAACCTTAAGAAATGTAATGATCGTGAATAGGAGTCTTATAATGCAGGCATTAGAACAAGCCACCTCTCATCCGCCCCGAAATGTTAATCCAAGTCCTACCGTTTCCACGCCCCCATATAATAAATAGTTAGTGTAATTCCATGTATTGTATCATAGAAATATCATGTATTATGGGCAAGTTCCCAAACCTTTGTATTTATTTATATTACTGTATCATTAAAGTGACCTGGTAGTCGATTTCATAAATATACATGTTTTATTTCTTGGCAAAAGAGATCGGCGTAAAAAATTGTTCACGATCAGCCGAAGTCACATGATTTTTTTTTGCTGACCAATGGTCAGGATGTCACGTGAAATTCTTGATCAAAGCTAATATATCTAGCCGATCTGCCAATGCATAATTTTATTTTGATCAAATACTTAAACATTACATAACTAAAATAAATTCATTACTAAATGGCAGATATCGAAGAGGTTATTGATTTATATGCGCAAATACCTACATTCCATCCTGATTATAAGCCTATTATAAATCAAATGCCACCAAGTTTAGTCAAACGAGCTTTTGATCAATTACTTAATATGAGGCGTAATCCTATTTCACTAGAAGAAATTACAGAAAAAAGTGATCGGATTGAGCAATATTTATATAATAGGCTAATTGTTTACAATAATGCAAAATCTCAAAAAGCTTTTCTTTATAGTATGGATACCGGAATGCAGACAGAAAATAGTACCTTTTCAGATAAAGCAATACAGACAGATTCCTTGGATAAAGCAACCCAAACAGAAGATATTGATCTCTCAACTAAATTAGAGCAAATTAAAAAGGTTAATACATTATTGATTAACGCAATAAGCATTTTATCTAATATTTAATTTCTATCTTTCTTAAAGTATATATTTTTTGTCTTTGAAAAGGCAAGGTTTATGAGAATTCATTAAACAAGAAACGTAAAAATATGACTCAGAAAAAATTACTACGTCCTCGAAGCTGGCCAGAATGTAATGTATTCCCAGCATCAC
This sequence comes from Funneliformis geosporum, assembly GCA_946474995.1. NCBI lineage: Eukaryota > Fungi > Glomeromycota > Glomeromycetes > Glomerales > Glomeraceae > Funneliformis > Funneliformis geosporum. The sequence continues at coordinate 86 of CAMKVN010001022.1, read as the reverse complement.
CGGCTATAAATATTACTGACATTGGAGTCCAAACCAATAACGCTAACTGGCCAGAGGCGCTAAAGCATGATTATGAGGAAGAAAAC